>CM035213.1:2783596-2814810 GCA_020233015.1 Callinectes sapidus | reverse complement strand
GCCATTGTGACACAAGGCTTTACCGTGTCAATGTTTATTTCCCTATTTAGGAGGGGGGGGGGCTACCCCTCCACAGACCCCGGCGCTATCTTGGATACTTATTTCATCGGTCATTTTTACTCTTATCACTCATTATTATAAGCTCATCTTGCTACATTATACAGCCATTGTATTACGCTTGCATAATAGCTATTCAGACATAGCTTTTGTGGTCAATTTTAAGTTTAGTGAAGGTTTAAGCGAGATATGAGGGAGGGTTCCAGAGCAAATCCGGACCCCAGCCACCGCCGCCGCCGCCGCCGCCGCCCGCTAGCCGGCTCATATTTAAGTATATTTTCATTTATGCCTGGACTATTTATTTGGGCTCAACAGTAAAATTTAATGCTTTCTATGAGTACTGTGTGCTGTTTTGAAGATCTGTCATGCGTGTGGGGGGTGGAGATAGCTGTGGTTGGAGTTATTATGATCGTAAATACGGGCAGCATTTTGCGCCAAAATTATTGGAATGCCCAAGACCATTCTTTATTTGAGGCAGTATCAAGTTCTTATTAATTGCCGAAGATAGTCCATATCAAACCATGTTTTGTGCGCCAAGCTCAGTGAAATAAGTGGAGGTAAAAAGTGTTTCCTAGCGGTGTTAAAATTGCATTAATGTATTTATTTATCAGCCAGTGAATGATTTATTTCTGCCTCTAGATCACTCTGAAGTGTTAAGAATAATTAGAAACAATTACTCAAGTGCTTGGAAGTGGTTTTGGGTTCCTTTGAAGTGGTAGGGAGTGAGTATTTAGTGAGTTTTAAAAAGGGTCATATTTTTATAAAATACTTTTTTTCTAGTGGAAATTCTTTACAATTACTGTTGTTTGTAGTTTATTTGTACTTTAGGAATTAGTTAGAGTATTTATGCAGCCGGAATATGTCCATGTTTTTGTTCTAAAAGCGTTTTTTCGAAGGGTCATTTTTAAAATGGTCTCCCCTAAACTACGTACGTAAATATAGACAGTCAACTTAGAGCACGGGGCTAGGCTGTGACGTCATCAGCCGTGACGTCACAATGATGGCCGCCTCTTGCGGCCTTCTCTTTCTGAATCTTATCTTCCATATATATTACGATTTACTGTGTTTACCGTGTATGTGTGTGTGCGTGCGTGCGTGCGCGTGTGTGTGTGTGTCTGTGTGCTTAATCAATAGGCAGGGGATAGATAATACGTAGAAATCTCTCGGTATATTGATGTTTGCTACAGGACCTGCCATATACAGATCTGATATCTTGTTGCAGCATCATCTTCCCTTAATTTCTTGTGTTGTAACCGAATCGGCTGTTTTTGTGAATGTATTTAACGGATGAACATTATTAATTTGCGTCTCCTCTCTCCCCAGCACCTCCTGCACCGCCTCCGCTGTTCCCCCCATGACTAGCCAGTTGATGTCTGCTGGGACATGGTGAGACAGCCAAGGACACAAGGTAAACTACTTGCTGCCTTGTTTATTTGTCAATGATTACGTTCTTTTTACTGTCTGAAATCTGATTTGCTTAAGGTTTGAGAGTAAAGTTGTTATTATTAACAGAACTCAACTTTCCGCGTACGCAGTTCTCTCCCTCTCTCTCTCTCTCTCCCTCACTGAACATCTTCACTCTGTTCTTCCTATACTACTGTACTTCTCTCTGCATTGAACTCTTGTCACATTTAATCTCTTGTTCCAACTCATTCTGTGTGAGATTTTTTTCTAAACAGGACTCAGGGAAGAGGAGGAGAAGAGTGGCGAGATGAGAAGAAGAAGAATAGAAGAAAGTGTAAGCAGTAATGAACATGTTACTCAGACGTTCATGGTGGTCAACACGTGCAAAAGTCTTACCACTGAGCCATGAGGTGTGTATGTGTGTAGGTGTGTGTGTGTGTGTTAACCTCCAAAGCGTTGTAATGTATTTTAATCAAGCCTAATCTATCTATAAATTTGTGAAGTATATAAAGAATCCTAACCTATCTATGAATTCATTAAGTAAATCAGAATGTAACTTCATCTATTATAATTTCTCTCTAAGCTATCCTCTAAAATCTTGTAATGCATCTTGATCTAACTTATCCAAACATAACCCAAACTAACCTATCTATGAATTCAATAAGTATATCTAAATCTAATATTATTTCTCCACTAAGTATCCATCTCTAATATGACTTAATACAACCAAATTCAAATTCAAATAGTTAATTCATGTAAAAAAAAGAATACATCAAAGGGAGCAGTGAGACCATGCTGAGATGCCCACCCAACTGATCTTGCAAAACAAAGCCTTACAATTTGATTGGAGATAATTCTACTCGAGAAAGGAAATATTCATGCTTACATACCATGAGGTGTGTATGTGTGTAGGTGTACATACATACCTATACTTAGATATGTTCACACACACACACACACACACACGAGACACAACAATACATACATAAATAGCCTACATGCTATCAGAGTGACTCACTTCCTCCTATAAAACAAATTAATTAGTAAACACACGTACGTCTCCTATATATTGCACAATAGATCATATCCTGGGAGCAAAAAATTTGTACATCATTAGGATGCTGGGTACTATATTGTTATTGATTCTATAGCAAGCTTGCCTGGTGACACCACCACTATTGTTAGGGTCCCTAAAGTTGTCGATTTTTGGACAAGGACATAGATAGATAGTGTTGCAATGTGTATGAGAATTTTCTTCCTTACAAAGCTTGCATGGTATGCCATCCTCAGCAGTTATGTACTGCCAACAGTACTTATATCCTAACCTTAGCCGCATAGTAACATTTTCAACTCTGGTAGATGATCTACCATACATAGCATACATTGGTGTTATTAAATACAATGTTACATAGTGTGTCTCATACTTTCACTTCTGCTATCTAAGATTTTTACAATATTTTTTCGTTGTCCCATTGTCTTCTCTTACTTACTCGCTGAGATACCCTTAACTCTTTGGAAGCTCAGTCTAGCCTCTGAATCAACTGAAATATATAATATGTTGTAATGCCACCTTTGCAAGTTTGTCAGCAGTTTCTTTAAGACCAATTGCAACATGAGATGTTATCCACATCAATTGCACAACACAGCCATTAGCTTTCAGCTGAAAGAGAACAGCTTTACACTGGAGAACTAAGGCATGCATCATTTAAAGAACCAACAAATAACAAAGCACTCTGACTGTCAACAAAAACATCAATATCTTGACATTTCAAGCATGCAATTAACAATCCCTCATATATAGCCTGAAGTTCTGCATCTGAAGTACTGGATGAAAAATTGCCGCCACATCTCTTAGATAGATGTTCATCAGTACATAAACCCTCTTCAAAAAATTCTCTAATTACTGCCTCACATCCTGCCTTACCATCACAATACATCATATGTACCACGTTGTTTCTGGGTAGAATATTAATTTTAGATTAGAAAACTTGCTTCAACTCTAAAGGACAGAGATCACCTTTCCTATAGCAATCAAGTGCAGAATATCAACCTTAATTTTCTCCTGTTGCCAGGGTGGAATACTATGCTCCCTCCTTTCCCAAATATGTGCAATAATGAAGTGCCTCGTACTCTAGCAAGATTTGATACAACTTCCTGCCATAAATATTTACTCTGTTAGAAGTACGGGCAGTCCGGCAGGTGTTCAACAAGGATATCAATGCATCATCACCTCTTCTAGTCATTCTAATTGCAGCAGATATAATCAATTCTTTAATTCTGCACTGAATACTTGGAAGATACAGTTCCATTCTCATCATTTCTATTCTAGTAGTTCTTGCACATCCTAATATAGTTCTCATAGCGTCGTTTTGCACCACTTCTAAAGGTTGCAGGCTTTTCTGTGGAAGGGACACAAGGACAGGGGTAGCATAATCAATTATTGATCTAATAGTACTAATAGTATACATGGTCCGTAGTACAGTACAGGTATACCTACCCCACTTCCATTATTTGCCAATACTCTCAAAGGTTTCAATCTTGCCTTACAAATATTTTTCACATAGTTCACATCACTCTGAGTTGAGTGAAAGTTAACATACATTCCAAGGTACTTATGATTAGCAACTCTGTCCAGTCTTTGTACATTGAACATAACTACTGTCTGTTGCATCCTTTAACTGATATTTGGTTTTCTCACCATTTTTTTCCTCTTTCCCCCCCCCCAGAGATCATGTTTGAGTCATTCAACGTGCCTGGGCTGTACGTCGCAGTGCAGACAGTGCTGTCTGTCCCTGGCGGCGGCGTCCTTGGCGTCACGGCAGTTACCTTCACCCTACAGAGAGAGAGATTCGGCTCCATCTGCCTGGACATTGCCAAGGAGTTCAATAAATACAATAGTGACAGTGTCAGTGACCCGGCTGAGTAGATAAGGAAATACGAAGGCAAGAATCCTGTGAAGAACAATCAATGGAGCCTTTACTATTGACATTGGCTATGAGTGAGGCTTCCTGGGACCTGAGATCTTCTTCCATCCTGAGGTGAGAATGTGTGTGTGTGTGTGACATTATTGTTACAGTCACTTAGTCAAATAGCCTTGCTGTTGATATGTGTGTGTGTGTGTGTGTTGGGTTTTTAGATAAATTATCAGGGTTTTTTTTTATTTGTTATTTTGTTTTGGTTGTAAAGTGTTTGTGGTATTTTGGTTTTAAGTGGGAGATTGGAAATATGCCAATTTTCACTAGCCTCTGTGTGAGTGTGTGTTGGTTGGTTGATAGAGAGGTATGTATGTATAAATTTACCTAGTTATGTGTGTGCGTGCACAAGTGAGTAAGAGATATTGTGTATTGAGATGTATTTACCTAGTGTGTGTGTTGCAAAGATAGTGTGTGTGTGTATGTGTGTGTGTGTGTGTGTTTGTGTGTGTGTTGTAAAGATAGAGTGTATATATGTGTGTTTGTGTGTGAGAGGGAGAGATAGGGAGAGTGCACAATTGATTCATTCCTCACTAATGCTAATGATTACCTGGGGGGTTATAAATCAATAGATAAAGAATAACTAATCAGATTAACTTTTTTTCTTTTTTCTTCGCTCAGTGACGCCAATTTTTTTCCTTGTGACTTTCTCTTTTTTATATATCAATTCCTAATGTATTCTCTGATAATTTATTGATACTTACTTTACACATTGCCAAGCATTGTTAACTTGGGGGTGAGGAAGCTTAGAATGACAATCTACCACTATACCAGTCCACCAATCCTGTCAAATAGTAGTAGTAATAGCAGTATATCTGTCTTTACAGGACCATAAACATGAACAAACTCTCACCATTCACACCTTTAGCCTCTGGGATAGTAGTAGTAAAAGCAGTCTATCTAACTTTACACAGTGGTTTGTTATAGTGTTAAGAAAACAGTGAAGAATGTGGTGAATGAAGTTGTAGTGTTAAGCAAGCAGTGAGGGTATTAATTAATCTAAGCTTCCTCAGTCTCAGAATCGAAAGGTGCTTTTGCTTGTTAACTTCGTATTATCTTTGTATTGTTAAGTCATTCAGAAATCCTGTGTTCCTTTTTCAGTGCTACAGGTGAAGTTATTGTGATCCTTCTATTAATTTTTAGCTTCCAGTATGTTGTTATGTATTATTAGCACTATGACACTTTGAAAGACTGTGTTAATAAGCTGTCTTTCTACAAATCAGCCTGGCAACCACACACAGGCAGGCCCAGACACACACACACACACACACACACACACACACACACATATACCAAGAGAGACAGTGTGTATGTGTGTGGCATTGCTAGTCTGTGGTACGGAGGGATGAGTAGTTAAGTTCTTATTACCAAGTTGTTGAAAGTGTTATAAGTTTGATTCATTCCTATATTCTTTGAAAATACAACCTAATTTTCTTGATTTCCACTAGAGTTAATTCCAAAGTTCTTTTTTTCCAAGTCTATAGCCTAAGTAATATATTATATATATATATATATATATATATATATATATATATATATATATATATATATATATATATATATATGATAATACATTTTATTGTTTATCCAATTTTTCAATGCCTCTACCTTTCATTTCCTTCCTTTTTTTATCATGGGGTTGTCTCTTATAAAGGGATTCTATGGAAAAGAGGAGACAAAAGATTAAAGTAGAATGAAGAATGGAGGAAAATAGAGAACAAAAGATAATATACGAACAATAGAACAGAGAAAACATACAATATACGACTACTACTACTACTACGACTATGAGGGAAAACTGTAGTCGTTGCCATCGGTGAAGAACATTTAGGCGCCGGCTGAATATGGGATTTTCCCGTGAGCTGCGTTGTCACATCTCCACAGGACCAGAGAGAGGGGGAGATTGTTTTCATGTTTTCCAGCATTAGTTTTTTTTCCCCTTGTTTTCTTCTTTTGTTTACTTACTTAGGGTTTTTCTTTACATTTATTTATTGCTTTGGTGTTTTGCGAGTGTTTGATAAGTAGTTTTTTTGGTTTAATTTGTTTTAGTTAGTTTAGTATTTCAGATTGATTTTGTTGTATTTCTTGATTTTCTGGTTGTGTTTCAAGTGTCAAGTTAACTTGTTACCTTGGTTGCTCTTGTTCGCTTATTTATGTGTTATTTCGTTAATTAGTTTTCCTTTGACGTTTCTGGTGTTTTATCTTTATTGTTCCATTGTTCATCTGTATTAGTTGCATCACCTACTTGATTTCTTAGCGCATATACTGTGTGAATAGCAAATTAGCAAGATAGGACTACTGGTCGTTCCAGGCCGTGACGTGTGTGTTCCTGCCATACGTCAGCAAGGGAGGGTGGGAGGGCCGTCTGTCTGGCAGTCTGGCTCAGTTTGTTGTGGGGTGAGAGTGTGAGCGGGTGGAAAGGTCTTATTATCCTATTGAAAAGCCTCTGGTTGAACAAACTCGGGTTCTTGAAATGTTTGACCATTCTAGTGACATATTATTAAGACGTTTTTTACCTTTCAAACCCTGGGAGGAAGTGACAAGGGGATTGAACGATCTAAGGAGAGAATAATAATGAGGAGACGCTGCTGCTGGTGCTTCAGTGTTCAGTGTGTCATCTTAATACTGGACTAAAGCAGCAAGATGGAATCACACAGGCTGGAATACGTTATTAAGGTGACTACAGCCATTGTGACACAAGGCTTTACCGTGTCAATGTTTATTTACCTCTATAGAAAGGGGGGGCTACCCCTCCACAGACCCCGCTATCTTGGATTCTTATTTCATCGGTCATTTTTACTCTTATCACTCATTATTATAAGCTCATCTTGCCACATTATACAGCCATTGTACTAAGCTTGCATAATAGCTATTCAGACATAGCTTTCGTGGTCAATTTTAAGTTTAGTGAAGGTTTAAGTGAGATATGAGGGAGGGTTCCAGAGCAAATCCGGGCCCCAGCCACCGCCGCCGCCCGCGGCCGCCCGCTACCCGGCTCATATTTAAGTATATTTTCATTTATGCCTGGACTATTTATTTGGGATGAACAGTAAAATTTAATGCTTTCTATGAGTACTGTGGGCTGTTTTGAAGGTCTGTCATGCGTGTGGGGGTTGGAGATAGCTGTGGTTGGAGTTATTATGATCGTAAATAAGGGCGGCTTTTTGCGCCAAAATTATTGGAATGCCCAAGACCATTCTTTATTTGAGGCAGTATCAAGTTCTTATTAATTGCCGAAGATAGTCTATATCAAACCATGTTTTGTGCGCAAAGCTCAGTGAAATCAGTGGAGGTTAAAAGTGTTTGCTAGCGGTGTTAATATTGCATTAATGTATTTATTTATCAGCCTGTGAATTATTTATTTCTGCCTCTAGATCACTCTGAAGTGTTAAGAATAATTAGAAAGAATTATTCAAGTGCTTGGAAGTGGTTTTGGGTTCCACTGAAGTGGTAGGGAGTGAGTATTTAATGAGTTTTAAAAAGGGTCATATTTTTATAAAATACTTTTTTTCTAGTGGAAATTCTTTACAATTACTGTTGTTTGTAGTTTATTTGTGCTTTGGGAATTAGTTAGAGTATTTATGCAGCCGGAATATGTCCATTTTTTTGTTCTAAAAGCGTTTTTTCGAAGGGTCATTTTTAAAATGGTCTCCCCTAAAATATGTACGTAAATATGGACAGTCAACCTAGAGCACGGGCCAGGCTGTGACGTCATCAGCCGTGACGTCACAATGATGGCCGCCTCTTGCAACCTTCTCTTTCTGAATCTTATCTTCAATATATCTTACGATTTACTGTGTTTACCGTATGTGTGTGTGCGTTCGTGCGTGCGTGCGCGCGTGTGTGTGTGTCTGTGTGCTTAATCAATAGGCAGGGGATAGATAATACGTAAAAATCTCTCGGTATATTGATGTTTGCTACAGGACCTGCCATATACAGATCTGATATCTTGTTGCAGCATCTTCTTCCCTTCATTTCTTGTGTTGTAACCGAATCAGCTGTTTTTGTGAATGTATTTAACGGATGAACATTATTAATTTGCGTCTCCTCTCTCCCCAGCACCTCCTGCACCGCCTTTTCCCTGTGACTAGCCAGTTGATGTCTGCTGGGACATGGTGAGACAGCCAAGGACACAAGGTAAACTACTTGCTGCCTTGTTTATTTGTTAATGATTACGTTCTTTTTACTGTCTGAAATCTGATTTCCCTAAGATCTGAGAGAAAAGTTGTTATTATTAACAGGGCTCTCTCTCTCTCTCTCTCTCTCTCTCTCTCTCTCTCTCTCTCTCTCTCTCTCTCTCTCTCTCTCTCTCACTGAACATCTTTGCTCTGTCCTTCCTGTACTACTGTACTTCTCTCCGCATTGAACTCTTGTCACATTTAATGTCTTGTTCCAACTCATTCTGTGCGAGATATTTTCCTTAACAGGACTCGGGGAAGAGGAGGAGAAGAGTGGCGAGATGAGAAGAAGAAAAATAGGAGAAGAAAGTATAAGCAGTAATGAACATGTTACTCAGACGTTCATGGTGGTCAACACATGCAAAATTCTTACCACTGAGCCATGAGGTGTGTATGTGTGTAGGTGTGTGTGTGTTAACCTCCAAAGTGTTGTAATGTATTTTAATCTAGCCTAATCTATCTATAAATTTGTTAAGTATATAAAGAATCCTAACCTATCTATGAATTCATTAAGTAAATCAGAATGTAACTTCATCTATTATAATTTCTCTCTAAGCTAACCTCTAAAATCTTGTAATACATCTTGATCTAACTTATCCTAACATAACCCAAACTAACCTATCTATGAATTCAATAAGTATATCTAAATCTAATATTATTTCTCCACTAAGTTAACCTTTTCTAAAATATTGCTATGTATCTATCTCTAATATGACTTAATACAACCAAATTCAAATTTAAATAGTTTATTCATGTAAAAAAAAATGCATCAAAGGGAGCAGTGAGACCATGCTGAGATGCCCACCCAACTGATCTTGCAAAACAAAGCCTTACAATTTGATTGGAGATAATTCTACTCGAGAAAGGAAATATTCATGCCTACATGCATTTATACATAGGAAAATGTATATACATGCATACCTATACTTAGATATGTTCACACACACACACACACAAACACACACACACACACACACACACACACACACACACACACACACTCACGAGATACATAAATACATGCTATCAGAGTGGATCACTTCCTCCTGTAAAACACAATAATTAGTAAACACATGTACGTCTCCTTCTATATATTGCACAATAGATCATATCCTGGGAGCAAAAAATTTGTACATCTTTATGCTTGGATGCTGGGTACTATTTTGTTATTGATTCCATGGCAAGCTTACCTGGTGACACCACCACTATTGTTAAGATCCCTAAAGTTGTCAATTTTTGGACAAGAACATAGATAGATAGTGTTCCAATGTGTGTGAGAATTTTCTTCCTTACAAAGCTTGCATGGTATGCCATCCTCAGCAGTTATGTACTGCTAACAGTACTTATATCCTAACCTTAACTGCATAGTAACACTGTCAACTCTGGTGGATGATCTACCATACATAGCATACATTGGTGTTATTAAATACAGTGTTACATAGTGTGTCTCATACTTTCATCTAAGATTTTTACAATATTTTTTCGTGGTCCCATTGTCTTCTCTTACTTACTCGCTGAGATACCCTTAACTCTTTGGAAGCTCAGTGTAGCCTCTGAATCAACTGAAATATATAATATGTTGTAATGCCTCTTTTGCAAGTTTGTCAGCAGTTTCTTTGAGACAAATTGCAACATGAGATGGTATCCACATCAATTGCACAACATAGCCATTAGCTTTCAGCTGAAACAGAACAGCTTTACACTGGAGAACTAAGGCATGCATCATTTAAAGAACCAACAAATAACAAAGCACTCTGACTGTCAACAAAAACATCAATATCTTGACATTTCAAGCATGCAATTAACAGTCCCTCATATATAGCCTGAAGTACTGGATGAAAAATTGATGCCACGTCTCTTAGATAGATGTTCATCAGTACATAAACCCTCTTCAAAAAATTCTCTAATTACTGCCTCACATCCTGCCTTACCATCACAATACATCATATGTACCACGTTGTTTCTGGGTAGAATATTAATTTTAGATTAGAAAACTTGATTCAACTCTAAAGGACAGAGATCACCTTTCCTATAGCAATCAAGTGCAGAATATCAACCTTAATTTTCTCCTGTTGCCAGGGTGGAATACTATGCTCCCTCCTTTCCCAAATATGTGCAATAATGAAGTGCCTCGTACTCTAGCAAGATAAGTAGATAAGGAAATACGAAGGCAAGAATCTTGTTAAGAACAATCAATGAAGCCTTTACTATTGACATTGGCTATGAGTGAGGCTTCCTGGGACCTGAGTTCTTCTTCTTCCATCCCGAAGTGAGAATGTGTGTGTGTTTGTGACATTATTGTTACAGTCACTTAGTCAAATGGCCTTGCTGTCGATAAGTGTGTGTGTGTGTGTGTGTTGTGTTTGTTGGGTTTGTAGGTAAATTGGCAGAGTTTCTTTTATTTGTTATTCTGTTTTGGTTGTAAAGTGTTTGTGGTATTTTGGTTTTAAGTAGGAGATTGGAAATGTGCCAATTTTCACTAGCCTCTTTGTGATTGCGTGTTGGTTGGTTGATAGAGAGTGATAGAGAGGTATGTATGTATAAATTTACCTAGTTATGTGTGTGCGTGTATAAGTGAGTAAGAGATATTGTGTATTGAGATGTATTTACCTAGTGTGTGTGTGTGTGTGTTGCAAAGACAGATAGTGTATGTGTGTTGTAAAGATAGAGTATATGTGTGTGTGTTTGTGTGTGAGAGGGAGAGATAGGGAGAGTGCACAATTGATTCATTCCTCACTAATGCTAATTATTTCCTGGGGGGTTATAAATCAATAGATAAAGAATAACTCATCAGATTCACATTTTTTCGTTTTTCTTCGCTCAGTGACGCCAATTTTTTTCCTTGTGACTTGTCTTTTTTATATATCAATTCCTAATGTATTCTCTGATAATTTATCGATAGACTTACTTTACACATTGCCAAGCATTGTTAACTTGGGACTGAGGAAGCTTAGAATGACAATCTTTCACTATACCAGGCCACCATTCCTGTCAAATAGTAGTAGTAATAGCAGTATATCTGTCTTTACAGGACCATAAACATGAACAAACTCTCACCATTCACACGTTTAGCCTCTGGGATAGTAGTAGTAATAGCAGTCTATCAAACTTTACACTGTGGTTAGTTATAGTGTTAAGAAAACAGTGAAGAATGTGGTAAATGAATTTGTAGTGTTAAGCAAGCAGTGAGGGTATTAATTAATCTAAGCTTCCTCAGTCTCAGAATCGAAAGGTGCTTTTGCTTGTTAACTTCGTATTATCTTTGTATTGTTAAGTCATTCAGAAATCCTTTGTTCCTTTTCAATGCTACAGGTGAAGTTATTGTGATCCTTCTATTAATTGTAAGCTTCCAGTATGTTGTTATGTATTATTAGCACTATGACACTTTGAAAAACTGTGTTAATAAGCTGTCTTTCTACACATCAGCCTGGCAAATACACACAGGCAGGCCCAGACA
The DNA here is from genome assembly GCA_020233015.1 of Callinectes sapidus. Taxonomy (NCBI): domain Eukaryota; kingdom Metazoa; phylum Arthropoda; class Malacostraca; order Decapoda; family Portunidae; genus Callinectes; species Callinectes sapidus. The sequence continues at coordinate 2,802,742 of CM035213.1, read as the reverse complement.
CACACACACACAAAACACACACACACCAAGAGAGAGAGTGTGTGTGTGTGTGGCATTGCTGGTCTGTGGTATGGAGGGATGGGTAGATCCGTTCTTATTACCAAGTTTTTCAAAGTGTTATAAGTTTGTTTCATTCCTATATTCTTTGAAAATACAACCTAATTTTTATGATTTCCACGGGTTAATTCCAAATATCTTTTTTTCCAAGTGTATAGCCTAAGTAATATATATATATATATATATATATATATATATATATATATATATATATATATATATATATGATAATACATTTTATTGTTTATCCAATTTTTCAATGCCTCTACCTTTCATTTCCTTCCTTTTTTTTTATCATGGGGTTGTCTGTTATAAAGGGATTCTTGGGAAAGGAGGAGACAAAAGATTAAAGTAGATTGAAAAATGGAGGAAAATAGAGAACAAAAGATAATATAAGAACAATAGAACAGAGAAAACATACAATATACTACTACTACTACTACTACTACTACTACTACTACTACTACTACTATGAGGGAAAACTGTAGTCGTTGCCATCGGTGAAGAACATTTAGGCGCCGGCTGAATATGGGATTTTCCCGTGAGCTGCGTTGTCACATCTCTACAGGACCAGAGAGAGGGGGAGATTTTCATGTTTTCCTGCATTATTTTTTTTTTCCTTGTTTTTTTCTTTTGTTTTGTTTTTCTTTACATTTTCTTTATTGCTTTCGTGTTTTGCGAGTGTTTGATAAGTTGTTTTTTTGGTTTAGTTTGTTTTTAGGTAGTTAGTTTAGTATTTCAGATTGATTTTGTTGTATTTCTTGATTTTCTGGTTGTGTTTCAAGTGTCAAGTTAACTTGTTTCCTTGATTGCCCTTGTTCGCTTATTTATGTGTTATTTCGTTGATTAGTTTTCCTTTGACGTTTCTGGTGTTTTATCTTTATTGTTCCATTGTTCATCTGTATTAGTTGCAGCACCTACTTGATTTCTTAGCGCATATACTGTGTGAATAGCAAATTAGCAAGATAGGACTACTGGTCGTTCCAGGCCGTGACGTGTGTTCCTGCCATACGTCAGCAAGGTATGGTGGGATGGCCGAGGGTCTGTCTGGCAGTCTGGCTCGGTTTGTTGTGGGATGAGTGTGTGAGCGGGTGGAAAGGTCTTATTATCCTATTGAAAAGCCTCTGGTTGAACAAACTCGGGTTCTTGAAATGTTTGACCATTCTAGTGACATAATTATTATTAAGACGTTTTTTACCTTTTAAACCCTGGGAGGAAGTGACAAGGGGATTGAACAATCTAAGGACAGAATAATAATGAGGAGACCCTGCTGCTGGTGCTTCAGTGTTCAGTGTATCATCTTAATACTGGACTAAAGCCGCAAGATAGAATAACAGAGGCTGGAATACGTTATTAAGGTGACTACAGCCATTGTGACAAGGCTTTACTGTGCCAATGTTTATTTACCTATATAGGAGGTGGGGGCTACCCAACCACAGACCCCGGCGCTTTCTTGGATTCTTATTTCATCGGTCATTTTTACTCTCATCACTCATTATTATAAGCTCATCTTGCCACATTATACAGCCATTGTACTAAGCTTGCATATTAGCCATTCAGACATAGCTTTCGTGGTCAAGTTTTAAGTTTAGTGAAGGTTTAAGTGAGATATGAGGGAGGGTTCCAGAGCAAATCCGGGCCACAGCCACAGCCTACGCCGCCTCCGCCGCCGCCGCCCGCGGCCGCCCGCTAACCGGCTCATATATAAGGATATTTTCATTTATGCCTGGACTATTTATTTGGGCTCAACAGTAAAATTTAATGCTTTCTATGAGTACTGTGGGCTGTTTTGAAGGTCTCCCATGCGTGTGGGGGTTGGAGATAGCTGTGGTTGGCGTTATTATGATCGTAAATAAGGGCGGCTTTTTGCGCCAAAATTATTGGAATCCCCAAGATCATTCTTTATTTGAGGCAATATCAAGTTCTTATTAATTGCCGAAGATAGTCCATATCAAACCATGTTTTGTGCGCAAAGCTCAGTGAAATGAGTGGAAGTTAAAAGTGTTTGCTAGCGGTGTTAAAGTTGCATTAATTTTTTTATTTATCAGCCTGTGAATGATTTATTTCTGCCTCTAGATCACTCTGAAGTGTTAAGAATAATTAGAAAGAATTACTCAAGTGCTTGGAAGTGGTTTTGGGTTCCACTGAAGTGGTAGGGAGTGAGTATTTAATGAGTTTTAAAAAGGGTCATATTTTTATAAAATACTTTTTTTCTAGTGGAAATTCTTTACAATTACTGTTGTTTGTAGTTTATTTGTGCTTTGGGAATTAGTTAGAGTATTTATGCAGCCGGAATATGTTCATTTTTTGGTTCTAAAAGCGTTTTTTCGGAGGGTCATTTTTAAAATGGTCTCCCCTAAAAGATGTACGTAAATATGGACAGTCAACATAGAGCACGGGCCAGGCTGTGACGTCATCAGCCGTGACGTCACAATGATGGCCGCCTCTTGCAGCCTTCTCTTTCTGAATCTTATCTTCCATATATATTACGATTTACTGTGTTTACCGTGTGTGTGCGTGCGTGCGTGCGTGCGCGCGCGTGTGTGTGTGTCTGTGTGCTTAATCAATAGGCAGGGGATAGATAATACGTAAAAATCTCTCGGTATATTGATGTTTGCTAAAGGACCTGCCATATACAGATCTGATATCTTGTTGCAGCATCTTCTTCCCTTCATTTCTTGTGTTGTAACCGAATCAGCTGTTTTTGTGAATGTATTTAACGGATGAACATTATTAATTTGCGTTTCCTCTCTCCCCAGCACCTCCTGCACCGCGTTTTCCCTGTGACTAGCCAGTTGATGTGTGCTGGGACATGGTGAGACAGCCAAGGACACAAGGTAAACTACTTGCTGCCTTGTTTATTTGTTAATGATTACGTTCTTTTTACTGTCTGAAATCTGATTTTCCTAAGATCTGAGAGAAAAGTTATTATTATTAACAGGACTCTCTCTCTCTCTCTCTCTCTCTCTCTCTCTCTCTCTCTCTCTCTCACTGAACATCTTTGCTCTGTCCTTCCTGTACTACTGTACTTCTCTCCGCATTGAACTCTTGTCACATTTAATGTCTTGTTCCAACTCATTCTGTGCGAGATATTTTCCTTAACAGGACTCGGGGAAGAGGAGAAGAAGAGTGGCGAGATGAGAAGAAGAAAAATAGGAGAAGAAAGTATAAGCAGTAATGAACATGTTACTCAGACGTTCATGGTGGTCAACACATGCAAAATTCTTACCACTGAGCCATGAGGTGTGTATGTGTGTAGGTGTGTGTGTGTGTGTGTGTTAACCTCCAAAGTGTTGTAATGTATTTTAATCTAGCCTAATCTATCTATAAATTTGTTAAGTATATAAAAAATCCTAACCTATCTATGAATTCATTAAGTAAATCAGAATGTAACTTCATCTATTATAATTTCTCTCTAAACTAACCTCTAAAATCTTGTAATGCATCTTGATCTAACTTATCCTAACATAACCCAAACTAACCTATCTATGAATTCAATAAGTATATCTAAATCTAATATTATTTCTCCACTAAGTTAACCTTTTCTAAAATATTGCTATGTATCTATCTCTAATATGACTTAATACAACCAAATTCAAATTCAAATAGTTTATTCATGTAAAAAAAAATACATCAAAGGGAGCAGTGAGACCATGCTGAGATGCCCACCCAACTGATCTTGCAAAACAAAGCCTTACAATTTGATTGGAGAGAATTCTACTCGAGAAAGGAAATATTCATGCCTACATGCATTTATACATAGGAAAATATATATACATACATACCTATACTTAGATATGTTCACACACACACAAACACACACACACACACACACACACACACACATGAGATACATAAATACATGCTATCAGAGTGGCTCACTTCCTCCTTTAAAACACAATAATTAGTAAACACATGTAAATCTCCTTCTATATATTGCACAATAGATCATATCCTGGGAGCAAAAAATTTGTACATCTTTATGCTGGGATGCTGGGTACTATTTTGTTATTGATTCTATGGCAAGCTTGCCTGGTGACACCACCACTATTGTTAGGGTCCCTAAAGTTGTCGATTTTTGGACAAGAACATAGATAGATAGTGTTGCAATGTGTGTGAGAATTTTCTTCCTTACAAAGCTTGCATGGTATGCCATCCTCAGCAGTTATGTACTGCTAACAGTACTTATATCCTAACCTTAGCCGCATAGTAACACTGTCAACTCTGGTGGATGATCTACCATACATAGCATACATTGGTGTTATTAAATACAGTGTTACATAGTGTGTCTCATACTTTCACTTCCGCTATCTAAGATTTTTACAATATTTTTTCGTGGTTCCATTGTCTTCTCTTACTTACTCGCTGAGATCCCCTAACTCTTTGGAAGCTCAGTGTAGCCTCTGAATCAACTGAAATATATAATATGTTGTAATGCCTCCTTTGCAAGTTTGTCAGCAGTTTCTTTGAGACAAATTGCAACATGAGATGGTATCCACATCAATTGCACAACATAGCCATTAGCTTTCAGCTGAAAGAGAACAGCTTTACACTGGAGAACTAAGGCATGCATCAGTTAAAGAACCAACAAATAACAAAGCACTCTGACTGTCAACAAAAACATCAATATCTTGACATTTCAAGCATGCAATTAACAGTCCCTCATATATAGCCTGAAGTTCTGCATCTGAAGTACTGGATGAAAAATTGCCGCCACATCTCTTAGATAGATGTTCATCAGTACATAAACCCTCTTTAAAAAATTATCTAATTACTGCCTCACATCCTGCCTTACCATCACAATACATCATATGTACCACGTTGTTTCTGGGTAGAATATTAATTTTTGATTAGAAAACTTGCTTCAACTCTAAAGGACAGAGATCACCTTTCCTATAGCAATCAAGTGCAGAATATCAACCTTAATTTTCTCCTGTTGCCAGGGTGGAATACTATGCTCCCTCCTTTCCCAAATATGTGCAATAATGAAGTGCCTCGTACTCTAGCAAGATAAGTAGATAAGGAAATACGATGGCAAGAATCCTGTTAAGAACAATCAATGAAGCCTTTACTATTGACATTGGCTATGAGTGAGGCTTCCTGGGACCTGAGTTCTTCTTCTTCCATCCCGAAGTGAGAATGTGTGTGTGTTTGTGACATTATTGTTACAGTCACTTAGTCAAATGGCCTTGCTGTCGATAAGTGTTTGTGTGTGTGTGTGTGTGTGTGTGCGTGTTTGTTGGGTTTGTAGGTAAATTGGCAGAGTTTCTTTTATTTGTTATTCTGTTTTGGTTGTAAAGTGTTTGTGGTATTTTGGTTTTAAGTGGGAGATTGGAAATGTGCCAATTTTCACTAGCCTCTTTGTGATTGTGTGTTGGTTGGTTGATAGAGAGTGATAGAGAGGTATGTTTGTATAAATTTACCTAGTTATGTGTGTGCCTGTATAAGTGAGTAAGAGATATTGTGTATTGAGATGTATTTACCTAGTGTGTGTGTTGCAAAGATAGTGAGTGTGTGTGTGTGTGTGTGTGTGTGTGTGTGTGTGTTGCAAAGACAGATAGTGTATGTGTGTTGTAAAGATAGAGTATATGTGTGTGTGTTTGTGTGTGAGAGGGAGAGATAGGGAGAGTGCACAATTGATTCATTCCTCACTAATGCTAATTATTTCCTGGGGGGTTATAAATCAATAGATAAAGAATAACTCATCAGATTCACATTTTTTCGTTTTTCTTCGCTCAGTGACGCCAATTTTTTTCCTTGTGACTTCTCTTTTTTATATATCAATTCCTAATGTATTCTCTGATAATTTATTGATAGACTTACTTTACACATTGCCAAGCATTGTTAACTTGGGACTGAGGAAGCTTAGAATGACAATCTTTCACTATACCAGGCCACCATTCCTGTCAAATATTAGTAGTAATAGCAGTATATCTGTCTTTACAGGACCATAAACATGAACAAACTCTCACCATTCACACGTTTAGCCTCTGGGATAGTAGTAGTAATAGCAGTCTATCTAACTTTACACTGTGGTTAGTTATAGTGTTAAGAAAACAGTGAAGGATGTGGTAAATGAATTTGTAGTGTTAAGCAAGCAGTGAGGGTATTAATTAATCTAAGCTTCCTCAGTCTCAGAATCGAAAGGTGCTTTTGCTTGTTAACTTTGTATTATCTTTGTATTGTTAACTCATTCAGAAATCCTTTGTTCCTTTTCAGTGCTACAGGTAAAGTTATTGTGATCCTTCTATTAATTGTAAGCTTCCAGTATGTTGTTATGTATTATTAGCACTATGACACTAAAAAACTGTGTTAATAAGCTGTCTTTCTACACATCAGCCTGGCAACCACACACAATCAGGCACACACACACACACACACACACACACACACACACACACACACACACACACACACACACACACACACACACCAAGAGAGAGCGTGTGTGTGTGTGTGTGGCATTGCTGGTCTGTGGTATGGAGGGATGGGTAGATCAGTTCTTATTACCAAGTTGTTCAAAGTGTTATAAGTTTGATTCATTCCTATATTCTTTGAAAATACAACCTAATTTTCATGATTTCCACTAGAGTTAATTCCAAAGATCTTTTTTTCCAAGTGTATAGCCTAAGTAATATATTATATATATATATATATATATATATATATATATATATATATATATATATATATATATATATATATATATATATATATATGATAATACATTTTATTGTTTATCCAATTTTTCAATGCCTCTACCTTTCATTTCCTTCCTTTTTTTATCATGGGGTTGTCTCTTATAAAGGGATTCTATGGAAAAGAGGAGACAAAAGATTAAAGTAGAATGAAGAATGGAGGAAAATAGAGAACAAAAGATAATATACGAACAATAGAACAGAGAAAACATACAATATACTACTACTACTACTATTATGAGGGAAAACTGTAGTCGTTGCCATCGGTGAAGAACATTTAGGCGCCGGCTGAATATGGGATTTTCCCGTGCTGCGTTGTCACATCTCCACTGGACCAAAGAGAGGGGGAGATTGTTTTCATGTTTTCCAGCATTATTTTTTTTTCCCTTTTGCTTTCTTCTTTTGTTTACTTGCTTACGGTGTTTCTTTACCTTCTTTTATTGCTTTGGTGTTTTGCGAGTGTTTGATAAGTTGTTTTTTGGTTTAGTTTGTTTTAGTTAGTTTAGTATTTCAGATTGATCTTGTTGTATTTCTTGATTTTCTGGTTGTGTTTCAAGATTCAAGTTAACTTGTTGCCTTGGTTGCCCTTGTTCGCTTATTTATGTGTTATTTCGTTAATTAGTTTTCCTTTGACGTTTCTGGTGTTTTATCTTTATTGTTCCATTGTTCATTTGTATTAGTTGCATCACCTACTTGATTTCTTTGCTCATATAGTGTGTGAATAGCAAATTAGCAAGATAGGACTACTGGTCGTTCCAGGCCGTGACGTGTGTGTTCCTGCCATACGTCAGCAAGGGAGGGTGGGAGGGCCGAGGGTGTGTCTGGCAGTCTGGCTCAGTTTTTCGTGGGGTGAGAGTGTGAGCGGGTGGAAAGGTCTTATTATCCTATTGAAAAGCCTCTGGTTGAACAAACTCGGGTTCTTGGAATGTTTGACCATTCTAGTGACATATTATTAAAACGTTTTTTACCTTTCAAACCCTGGGAGGAAGTGACAAGGGGATTGAACGATCTAAGGACAGAATAATAATAATGAGACCCTGCTGCTGGTGCTTCAGTGTTCAGTGTGTCATCTTAATACTTGACTAAAGCCGCAAGATGGAATCACAGAGGCTGGAATACGTTATTAAGGTGACTACAGCCATTGTGACACAAGGCTTTACCGTGTCAATGTTTATTTACCTATATAGGAGGGGGGGCTACCCCTCCACAGACCCCGGCGCTATCTTGGATTCTTATTTTATCGGTCATTTTGACCCTTATCACTCATTATTATAAGCTCATCTGGCCACATTATGCAGCCATTGTACTAAGCTTGCATATTAGCCATTCAGACATAGCTTTCGTGGTCAAGTTTAAGTTTAGTGAAGATTTAAGTGAGATATGAGGGGGGGTTGCGGAGCCAAACCGGGCCTCCGCCGCCGCCCAGCCGCCGCCGCCACCACCGCCCGCGGCCGCCCGCGGCCGCCCGCCCGCCCGCTATCCGGCTCATATTTAAGGATATTTTCATTTATGCCTGGACTATTTATTTGGGCTCAACAGTAAAATTTAATGCTTTCTATGAGTACTGTGGGCTATTTTAATGGTCTGCCATGCGTGTGGGGGGTGGCGATAGCTGTGGTTGGCGTTATTATGATCGTAAATAAGGGCGGCTTTTTGCGCCAAAATTATTGGAACGCCCAAGACCTTTCTTTATTTGAGGCAGTATCAAGTTCTTATTAATTGCCGAAGATAGTCCATATCAAACCATGTTTTGTGCGCAAAGCTCGGTGAAATCAGTGGAGGTTAAAAGTGTTTGCTAGCGGTGTTAAAGTTGCATTAATTTATTTATTTATCGGCCTGTGAATGATTTATTTCTGCCTCTAGATCACTCTGAAGTGTTAAAAATAATTAGAAAGAAGTACTCAAGTGCTTTAAAGTGGTTTTGGGTTCCTATGAAGTGGTACTGAGTGAGTATTTAATGATTTTAAAAAAGGGTCATATTTTTATAAAATACTTTTTTCTAGTGGAAATGCTTTACAATTACTGTTGTTTGTAGTTTATTTGTGCTTTGGGAATTCGTTATAGTATTTATGCAGCCGGAATATGTTAATTTTTTTGTTCTAAAAGCGTTTTTTCGAAGGGTCATTTTTAAAATGGTCTCCCCTAAAATACGTACGTAAATATGGACAGTGAACTTAGAGCACGGGGTCAGGCTGTGACGTCATCAGCCGTGACGTCACAATGATGGCCGCCTCTTGCAGCCTTCTCTTTCTGAATCTTATCTGCCACATATATTGCGATTTACTGTGTTTACCGTGTGTGCGCGTGCGTGCGTGCGTGCGTGCGCGTGTGTGTGTGTGTATCTGTGTGCTTAATCAATAGGCAGGGGATAGATAATACGTAGAAATCTCTCGGTATATTGATGTTTGCTACAGGACCTGCCATATACGCATCTCATATCTTGTTCCAGCATCTTCTTCCCTTCATATCTTGTGTTGTGACCGAATCAGCTGTTTTTGTGAATGTATTTAACGGATGAACATTATTAATTTGCGTCTCCTCTCTTCCCAGCACCTCCTGCACCGCCTCCGCTGTTCCCCCCGTGACTAGCCAGTTGATGTCTGCTGGGACATGTTGAGACAGCCAAGGACACAAGGTAAACTACTTGCTGCCTTGTTTATTTGTCAATGATTACGTTCTTTTTACTGTCTGAAATTTTATTTCCCTAAGGTTTGAGAGTAAAGTTGTTATTATTAACAGGACTCTACTTTCTGTGTACGCAGTTCTCTCTCTCTCTCTCTCACTCTCTCTCTCACTGAACATCTTCGCTCTGTCCTTCCTATGCTACTCTACTTCTCTCCGCATTGAACTCTTGTCACATTTAATCTCTTGTTCCAACTCATTCTGTGCAAGATATTTTCCTAAACAGGACTCAGGGAAGATGAGGAGAAGAGTGGCGAGATGAGAAGAAGAAGAATAGGAGAAGAAAGTATAAGCAGTAATGAACATGTTACTCAGACGTTCATGGTGGTCAACACATGCAAAATTCTTACCACTGAACCATGAGGTGTGTATGTGTGTAGGTGTCTGTGTGTTAAACTCCAAAGTGTTGTAATGTGTTTTAATCTAGCCTAATCTATCTATAAATTTGTGAAGTATATAAAGAATCCTAACCTATCTATGAATTCATTAAGTAAATCAGAATGTAACTTCATCTATTATAATTATTCTCTAAGCTAACCTCTAAAATCTTGTCATGCATCTTGATCTAACTTATCTTAACATAACCCAAACTAACCTATCTATGAATTCAAAAAGTATATCTAAATCTAATACTATTTCTCCACTAAGTTAACCTTTTCTAAAATATTGCTATGTATCTATCTCTAATATGACTTAATACAACTAAATTCAAATTCAAATAGTTTATTCATGTAAAAAAAAAAAAGAATACATCAAAGGGAGCAGTGAGACCATGCTGAGATGCCCACCCAACTGATCTTGCAAAACAAAGCCTTACAATTTGATTGGAGATAATTCTACTCCAGAAAGGAAATATTCATGCCTACATGCATTTTTACATAGGAAAATATATATACATACATACCTATACTTAGATATGTTCACACACACACACACACACACACGAGACACAACAATACATACATAAATAAATGCTTTTAGAGTGGCTCACTTCATCCTATAAAACATTGCACAATAGATCATATCCTGGGAGCAAAAAATTTGTACATCTTTAGGATGCTGGGTACTATATTGTTATTGATTCTATGGCAAGCTTGCCTGGTGACACCACCACTATTGTTAGGGTCCCTAAATTTGTCAATTTTTGGACAAGAACATAGATAGATAGTGTTGCAATGTGTGTGAGAATTTTCTTCCTTACAAAGCTTGCATGGTATGCCATCCTCAGCAGTTATGTACTGCCAACAGTACTTATATCCTAACCTTAGCCGCATAGTAACACTGTCAACTCTGGTGGATGATCTATCATACATAGCATACATTGGTGTTATTAAATACAGTGTTACATAGTGTGTCTCATACTTTCACTTCTGCTATCTAAGATTTTTAGAATATTTTTTCGTGGTCCCATTGTCTTCTCTTACTTACTCGCTGTGATACCCTTAACTCTTTGGAAGCCCAGTGTAGCCCCTGAATCAACTGAAATATATAATATGTTGTAATGCCTCCTTTGCAAGTTTGTCAGCAGTTTCTTTGAGACAAATTGCAACATGAGATGGTATCCACATCAATTGCACAACAGCCATTAGCTTTCAGCTGAAAGAGAACAACTATACACTGGAGAACTAAGGCATGCATCATTTAAAGAACCAACAAATAACAAAGCACTCTGACTGTCAACAAAAACATCAATATCTTGACATTTCAAGCATGCAATTAACAATCCCTCATATATAGCCTGAAGTTCTGCATCTGAAGTACTGGATGAAAAATTGCCACCACGTCTCTTAGATAGATGTTCATCAGTACATAAACCCTCTTCAAAAAATTCTCTAATTACTGCCCCACATCCTGCCTTACCATCACAATACATCATATGTACCACGTTGTTTCTGGGTAGAATATTAATATTAGATTAGAAATCTTGTTTCAACTCTAAAGGACAGAGATCACCTTTCCTATAGCATTCAAGTGTAGAATATCAACCTTAATTTTCTCCTGCTGCCAGGGTGGAATACTGTGCTCCCTCCTTTCCCAAATATGTGCAATAATGAAGTGCCTCGTACTCTAGCAAGATTTGATACAACTTCCTGCCATAAATATTTACTCTGTTAGAAGTACGGGCAGTCCGGCAGGTGTTCAACAAGGATATCAATGCATCATCACCTCTTCTAGTCATTCTAATTGCAGCAGATATAATCAATTCTTTAATTCTGCACTGAATACTTGGAAGATACAGTTCCATTCTCATCATTTCTATTCTAGTAGTTCTTGCACATCCGAATATAGTTCTCATAGCGTCGTTTTGCACCACTTCTAAAGGTTGCAGGCTTTTCTGTGGAAGGGACACAAGGACAGGGGCAGCATAATTAATTATTGATCTAATAGTACTAATAATATACATGGTCCGTAGTACAGTACAGGTATACCTACCCCACTTCCATTATTTGCCAATACTCTCAAAGGTTTCAATCTTGCCTTACAAATATTTTTCACATAGTTCACAGCACTCTGAGTTGAGTGAAAGCTGACATACATTCCAAGGTACTTATGATTAGCAACTCTTTCCAGTCTTTGTCCATTGAAAATAACTACTCTGTCAGTTGCATCCTTTGACTGATATTTGGTTTTCTCACCATTTTTTTCCTCTTTCCCCCCTCCCCAGAGATCATGTTTGAGTCATTCAACGTGCCTGGGCTGAACGTCGCAGTGCAGGCAGGCAGTGCTGTCTGTCCCTGGCGGCGGCGTCCTTGGCGTCACGGCAGTTACCTTCACCCTACAGAGAGAGAGATTCAGCTCCATCTGGCCGGACATTGCCAAGGAGTTGAATAAATACAATAGTGACAGTGACAGTGACCCGGCCGAGTAGATAAGGAAATACGAAGGCAAGAATCCTGTGAAGAACAATCAATGAAGCCTTTACTATTGACATTGGCTATGAGTGAGGCTTCCTGGGACCTGAGATCATCTTCTTCCATCCCGAGGTGAGAATGTGTGTGTGTGTGACATTATTGTTACAGTCACTTAGTCAAATGGCCTTGCTGTTGATAAGTGTGTGTGTGTGTTTGTTGGGTTTGTAGGTAAATTGGCAGGGTTTTTTTAATTTGTTATTCTGTTTTGGTTATAAAGTGTTTGTGGTATTTTGGTTTTAAGTGGGAGATTGGAAATGTGCCAATTTTCACTGGCCTCTATGTGTGCGTGTGTGTTGGTTGGTTGATAGAGAGGTATGTATGTATAAATTTACCTAGTTATATGTGTGCGTGTATAAGTGAGTAAGAGATAATGTGTATTGAGATGTATTTACCTAGTGTGTGTGTTGCAAAGACAGAGAGTGTATGTGTGTTGTAAAGATAGAGTATATGTGTGTGTGTTTGTGTGTGAGAGGGAGAGTGCACAATTAATTCATTCCTCACTAATGCTAATGATTACCTGGGGGGTTATAAATCAATGGATAAAGAATAGCTAGTCAGATTCACATTTTTTCATTTTTCTTCGCTAAATGATGCCAACTTTTGTTCTTGTGACTTTCTCTTTTTTATATATCAATTCCTAATGTATTCTTTCTCTTTTTTATATATCAATTCCTAATGTATTCTCTGTTAATTTATTGATAGACTTAATTTACACATTGCCAACCATTGTTATATTGGTGTGAGGAAGCTTAGAATGACAATCTACCACTATACCAGGCCACTAATCCTGTCAAATAGTAGTAGTAATAGCAGTATATCTGTCTTTACAGGACCATAAACATGAACAAACTCTCACCATTCACACCTTTAGCCTCTGGGATAGTAGTTTTAATAGCAGTCTATCTAACTTTACACTGTGGCTAGTTATAGTGTTAAGAAAACAGTGAAGAGAGTGGTGAATGAAGTTGTAGTGTTAAGCAAGCAGTGAGGGTATTAATTAATCTAAGCTTCCTCAGTCTCAGAATCGAAAGGTGCTTTTGCTTGTTAACTTCGTATTATCTTTGTATTGTTAAGTCATTCAGAAATCCTTTGTTCCTTTTCAGTGCTACAGGTGAAGTTATTGTGATCCTTCTATTAATTGTAAGCTTCCAGTATGTTGTTATGTATTATTAGCTCTATGACACTTTGAAAAACTGTATTAATAAGCTGTCTTTCTACACATCAGCCTGGCAACCAAACACAGGCAGGCCCAGACACACACACACACACACACCAAGAGAGAGAGTGTGTGTGTGTGTGGCATTGTTGGTCTGTGGTATGGAGGGATGGGTAGATCAGTTCTTATTACCAAGTTGTTCAAAGTGTTACAAGTTTGATTCATTCCTATATTCTTTGAAAATACAACCTAATTTTCATGATTTCCACTAGAGTTAATTGCAAACATCTTTTTTTCCAAGTGTATAGCCTAAGTAGTATATATATATATATATATATATATATATATATATATATATATATATATATATATATATATATATATATATATATATATATATGCTAATACATTTTATTGTTTATCCATTTTTTCAATGCCTCTACCTTTCATTTCCTTCCTTTTTTTTATCATGGGGTTGTCTCTTATAAAGGGATTCTTGGGAAAAGAGGAGAGAAAAGATTAAAGTAGAATGAAAAATGGAGGAAAATAGAGAATAAAAGATAATATACGAACAATAGAACAGAGAAAACATACAATATACTACTACTACTACTATGAGGGAAAACTGTAGTCGTTGCCATCGGTGAAGAACATTTAGGCGCCGGCTGAATATGGGATTTTCCCGTGAGCTGCGTTGTCACATCTCCACAGGACCAGAGAGAGGGGGAGATTGTTTTCATGTTTTCCAGCATTAGTTTTTTTTTCCCCCTTGTTTTCTTCTTTTGTTTACTTGCTTACGGTTTTTCTTTACATTTTTTTTTATTGCTTTGGTGTTTTGCGAGTGTTTGATAACTTGTTTCATTGGTTTAGTTTGTTTTAGTTATTTTAGTATTTCAGATTGATTTTGTTGTATTTCTTGATTTTCTGGTTGTGTTTCAAGTGTCAAGTTAACTTGTTGCCTTGGTTGCCCTTGTTCGCTTATTTATGTGTTATTTCGTTAATTAGTTTTTCTTTGACGTTTCTGGTGTTTTATCTTTATTGTTCCATTGTTCATCTGTACTAGTTGCATCACCTACTTGATTTCTTAGCGCATATACTGTGTGAATAGCAAATTAGCAAGATAGGACTACTGGTCGTTCCAGGCCGTGACGTGTGTGTTACTGCCATACGTCAGCAAGGCCGAGGGTCTGTCTGTCTGTCTGGCAGCCTGGCTCAGTTTGTTGTGGGGTGAGAGGGTGAGCGGGTGGAAAGGTCTTTTTATCCTATTGAAAAGCCTCTGGTTGAACAAACTCGGGTTCTTGAAATGTTTGACCATTCTAGTGACATATTATTAAGACGTTTTTTACCTTTCAAACCCTGGGAGGAAGTGACAAGGGGATTGAACGAAAGAATATTAATAAGGAGACCCTGCTGCTGGTGCTTCAGTGTTCAGTGTGTCATCTTAATACTGGACTAAAGCCGCAAGATGGAATCACAGAGGCTGGAATACGTTATTAAGGTGACTACAGCCATTGTGACACAAGGCTTTACCGTGTCAATGTTTATTTACCTATATAGGAGGGGGGGGGCTACCCCTCCACAGACCCCGGCGTCATCCTGGATTCTTATTTCATTGGTCATTTTTACCCTTATCACTCATTATTATAAGCTCATCTTGCCACATTATGCAGCCATTGTACTAAGCTTGCATATTAGCCATTCAGACAGCTTTCGTGGTCAAGTTTAAGTTTAGTGAAGGTTTAAGTGAGATATGAGGGGGGGTTCTGGAGCCAAACCGGGCCTCCGCCGCCGCCCAGCCGCCGCCGCCACCGCCGCCACCGCCGCCCGCGGCCGCCTGCTATCCGGCTCATATTTAAGGATATTTCCATTTATGCCTGGACTATTTATTTGGGCTCAACAGTAAAATTTAATGCTTTCTATGAGTACTGTGGGCTGTTTTGAAGGTCTGCCATGTGTGTGGGTGGTGGAGATAGTTGTGGTTGGCGTTATTATGATCGTAAATAAGGGCGGCTTTTTGCGCCAAAATTATTGGAACGCCCAAGACCATTCTTTATTTGAGGCAGTATCAAGTTCTTATTAATTGCCGAAGATAGTCCATATCAATTCATGTTTTTTTGCGCAAAGCTCGGTGAAATCAGTGGAGGTTAAGAAGTGTTAGCTAGCGGTGTTAAAGTTTCATTAATTTTTTTATTTATCAGCCTGTGAATTATTTATTTCTGCCTCTAGATCACTCTGAAGTGTTAAAAATAATTAGAAAGAATTACTCAAGTGCTTTGAAGTGGTTTTGCTTTCCTCTGAAGTGATACTGAGTGAGTATTTAATGAGTTTAAAAAAGGGTCATATTTTTATAAAATACTTTTTTTCTAGTGGAAATTCTTTACAATTACTGTTGTTTGTAGTTTATTTGTGCTTTGGGAATTAGTTAGAGTATTTATGCAGCCGGAATATGTTCATTTTTTTGTTCTAAAAGCGTTTTTTCGAAGGGTCATTTTTAAAATGGTCTCCCCTAAAATATGTACGTAAATATGGACAGTCAACTTAGAGCACGGGGTCAGGCTGTGACGTCATCGGCCGTGACGTCACAATGGCGGGCGCCTCCCTGCTGCCTCTTTCTTGACATCTTGCATACATACCATGATTTACTGTATGTTTACCGTGTGTGTGTGTGCGTGCGTGCGTGTGTGTGTGTGTGTGTAAGAGAGAGAGAGTGTGTGTGCGTGCGTGCGTGATGCATGTGTTGTGCTGTTATATTGTGATAATGGCTCTCTCCATATCTAGCATTGTGATTAATATATATCTCGTGAAATTTAGCAAGGGGTTTTAATTAATAACGGAATTTTGGGGGGAAATGTCCTTAATCCTTGGGAAATTATTGTATGTACTGTAGAATTGTGGCGTTTAAGCCGAAGCCGAAGGGCGAACACAGCATGGCGCTGGATCAGCTGCGGGTGTGAGGAGGGAACCTGGCCAAATATTACACTCTACAGGTGAATCCAAGTACTTGTGTATATGTCTGTGCTGTATGATGCTGTGTGCTGCCTTGGGAGTGGAGGAGAGGCATGTGTGATATGTGAAAGGTGAGGGAGAGAGCTGTGGTGTCGTGTGTGTGTCTTGGTAGAATATGCGGCAAAAAGGGTAAATTTTTACTTTAACACCCGTTTCAACTTGGCTTTTCATACCCTTCCCATCTGTAAGAGCTTTCCATACTGAGTAATTTGACCTTTATATGTAACTGGCGCAAATTAATTATAATGGCGCTAGCGATTTTTTAAGATTCACCGAATTTGCGGGACACGGGACGACCAACCACCCGGCAACACCGCCCCGTGTCGTGTCTCGAGGGTATCTGAACGTCTGTCGCCAGCAGCACTCTGAGCTAAAATATTATACGAACTAACGTAACCTGGTGGGGTTCGAATTTACTATTTTTTCCCTGGTAAATTTTGGTGTGTTTTGAACTAATCTGTTATTCGTGTTGGCGTGAATCATCAGTTTGGGCCTCGCCAATGAGAGAGACAAACA
The DNA here is from genome assembly GCA_020233015.1 of Callinectes sapidus. Lineage (NCBI taxonomy): Eukaryota > Metazoa > Arthropoda > Malacostraca > Decapoda > Portunidae > Callinectes > Callinectes sapidus. The sequence continues at coordinate 2,785,715 of CM035213.1, read as the reverse complement.
ACAAACAGCGGTGATGACGCTCGCCAACGGAGCAGGTTTCGGCCTCGCCACAGCGTTTCAAAATTAAGTACATAACCTTACCTTTCCGATGAAACTACCGTTTGTGGCCAGCAGCGATGCTTTAAGCTAAAACATGACACGAACTAAAATAACCTGGCGGGGGTCAAATCTAGCCTTGGGGCGCTCTATGCACCCGCCCGCTTCCCACTAATTCGGTAAATCTTCAAAAATCGCTAGCGCCATTATAATTGACTTGCGCCAGTTACAAATGGGGGTCAAATTATTCAGTATGGAAAGTTCTAACAGATGGGATGGGTATGAAAAGCCAATTTGGGACTGGTGCTATAGTAACATAATACCGCAAAAAGTTTACCTGGTTTAGATGATATTCTCTACCCGGTAATGCTTTGAAAACTATGTAAATATATAGGATTGGACATCCTTTTGTAATCATTAGTAAAAAAGTGCAAGGTGATAGAGCACTTATTACAGACATATGTGATGTTTTGAATATGGGGACGGCTTTTGTAATTCAATGAATATTGCGGTGATATTTCATAATACATTAGCTTTGGTTTAGTTAGATATAGTTTGATGTCTCCTTAGATTTTTCCTGATTGCAATTTTTTTGGAAATTTTGCTAAAAGTTATATATTGTCCTTAGAGTTTTCATTGATTGATATAATATGGCCTGTTTTCTTCCATCTCTAAATCCTCGAATCCTTCAGTCCCCCTAGCTTGCTGGGGATGGTGAGGGGTAGGATGGAGAAAAAGGTGAGGTCCAATCTTGTAGTTTTCTGAAAATGTGTCTTGGTGTATCTTGAATTTGATGACAGAGCAGCTGTACCTGAAATAGTTGTCAGCTCAGTCTCTCCATTCTTTTAGATATTTGCTTGAATAATTCCTGGGTCATTGTCTTTAAGTATTGTTAGTTCGGTCTTCTTATGGAGTTGTGTTGTGGATCTAAAACTAGCCAATTGCCCTAGTCTTCTCACAGTTTCCTTGTAGTTTTGGTTGGGATATGCAGAAGTGACTGATGAGGGATCAAAATCCTCATCTTAGTAAGAAATCTTGGTAAGCTCTTGGTATCTCTAGCATGTTGTGTGAGTGTGTTGGATATTCCGTGGGTATGAAAAGCTAGAGGTTGTGTCTTGCTCAGGCAGATGTGTGAGTAAATGTCAAGAATAAATACTTGTAAGGAATGCCGCCATAGTTCATCTGTTTCTCCATTAGATGACAACTGTCTTTTTTTTTTTTGTAAGAAGGGAGTCTGGCCAATGGCAAAATAAAAGATGGTTAAAAAAAGGCTCACTGAGGTGCCATTCCTCCAAATAGTGTTTTATAAGATTGAAAGCTGTTTTTCTTTTATTTTTTATCCATTTATATTTTCTTTTTGAATTATTCATTCATTTTTTTATTTGGATGAAGAATGTATGTATGTATACACAGTTAGGTGCATGTAGTTTTGTGTGGGGGAAGAGAGTGGTCTTTAGAGGGCAGGTTGTGACTGACCCCTTGTGTTATGAGATATAGAAGGAAACATTCAGAGCTGGCTTTAATAAGCTCACAGCACACCTTGAACCAGTCCTATTAGGACTCACCGAGAGTAATTATCATTTTGGCAACTATCTATGGCCTCATCCTTTAATAGACAGTCAGCTGTATCGTAATTTTGAAAACACATATATGAGGGCCCCAGAACCATAGGGGCTCAAGCGCCGCCTCCCCGATTATTGAGATATTCATATTTCCAGAATTGGCAACTCTTCCTCCCCCAACCTCCAACTTCTTTAGCGGATGTAAAGCAACATAATGAGTGATTACAGATTATCCAGTCTTTTTCTTTGAATAACAAGTTCCACATGTCAATCCTTTGTTTAACCATCATTACTGAGTTATTTTTTTGTGATTTCCTATAACATCTCATAAACCATCCTCCAATTTTTGTTGCTTTCTTTTAAGTAATTAATGTACCAATACGTGTATGTTCTATTTTTCTTACATTTACCCTGTGATGCAATTCCTTAATGTAGCTTAATGTATCATTATTATTATTATTATCATTGTTATTATTATTATTATTATTATCATCATCAGCATCATCATCATCATCATCATC
>CM035213.1:2666389-2695707 GCA_020233015.1 Callinectes sapidus | reverse complement strand
TCTCTTCCTCCTTTTCCTCTCTTCTTATTTACCTCCCCTTCTTTTCCCTCCTCCTCTGTCTTACTTATTTTTTTCCTTTCTCATAATTTTCTACTTATCAATTTGCCTACTTGTATCGTGTGTGTGTGTGTGTGTGTGTGTGTGTGTGTGTGTGTGTGTGTGTGTGTGTGTGTGTGTGTTGGAATAAAGAGAGAGTATAGAAAATTAGTTATCTCATGGTTCCGGTCCTCCTCTTCATCTTCTTTTTTCTCCTCCTCATTAGAACCTGCGAACCTCATAATTCATATTTTCACAAATCATCGTTAGATAAATTTAACAATCAGTTGAACTGGAATTTTCACCACCACCACCACCACCACCATCACCATCATCAATATCACTAACTACTACCCATACTTCCTACCTTTCTATCACAATTCGTCACTATCATCATCATCATCATCATTATCACCATTCAATGTTCCTTATCTTGTATTACATCACCATCGTCACAATCACCACTACTACTAATACCACTATACACATCCACATGTCACCACCACCCCCACCATCATCATCACCATCTCTCACTATACCACCACCACCACCATTATCATCACCACCACTGTCACCACCAGAGCACCTCCACTTCTCTGCCTCATCACCACTAACACCACAACTACTACCGCTAGCAACACCACCATCACCTCCCCTCTTCTTCCTCTTCTAAAAAAGTGAGGAGAAGAAGAGGAAAAGATGAGCAAAGAAAGGAAGAAGAAATGGGGAAAAGAAAGGTATGGAAAGAAGAAGAGAGAGAAGATATGGAAAAAGAAAAGGGGAAACGAAAGAAGAGAAGGGAAGAAGTAGAATAATTAAGGAAGGAAGAAAAAGGGAAATTGGAGGAAGAAAGGAAGAGGAAGATGAAGAAAAGAATGGAAAAAATGAAGAAAAAAGTGGAGGAAAGAAAAAAATAGAAGAGGAAAGGGAGAAAAGAAAGAAGAATATGAGAGAGAGAGAGAGAGAGAGAGAGAGAGAGAGAGAGAGAGAGAGAGAGAGAGAGAGAGAGAGAGAGAGAGAGTAATAATAGTAATAATAATAATTTCTTTATTTCCATGTAGCATGGTTATTCTTACAGTGATTCTTACATAAGGCATAAAAATATTTAAAAATATTAAGAAGAATAAGGTTACATTAGGTATAAAATATTTGAAAAATATTAAAAGAAAAGAATAAGCTATCCAGAATAATAGACCTATCTGAGACAAAAGATGAGTTAACTAAGATAAAAAAAAATTCAATCTAGATTTAAAAGTTTGTAGGCTCCCCGAGTTCTAAATAGAAAAAGGCATATTGTTCCACAGTTTGGGCCCCGACACAGCAGTGGCCCCAGAGGCAGTGCTGGCTTTGGGTGTGAACAAGTCATTGAGCTGCCTTGTTGTGCTGCTGCTGCTTGTTTTGTCCTTGACACTGGGAAATATCATGTGCCATTCACGATGTAATCTATGTACAACTTTATACATGGTTAGACATTTTTCAATAGCATACCTGTCTTTTAGAGAGAGAGAGAGAGAGAGAGAGAGAGAGACGGACGTTTGCTACCTGTTCTGAAAAGGAGAATTTTTATGAAAAAGAGGAAGTCGTAGAAAGGAGAAGCCAATTTGGTTCTTGCCTTTCCTATGAGAAAAGTGAAAAAGACTTGCAGGACACTCTCGCTGTAGTAGTAGTAGTAGTAGTAGTAGTAGTAGTAGTAGTAGTAGTAGTAGTAGTAGTAGTAGTGGTTGAGGTAAAAACAATAGTACTGGTGGTGCTAGTAGTGTCAAAAAAAATTAATCGACAATAAAACAACAAAGGTGGAAAAGATGAAGATAAAACAAGAACAACAGCAACAACAATAACAACAATGATGATAATAATAATAATAATAATAATAATAATAATAATAAAATAATAATAATAACAACAATTGGTGATAGTGATAATGAGTAATGATAATAAGTAGCACCAGCAGAAGGGAGGCGGGATGAGTAAGTGAGTGAGTGAGTGAGAGATTGACTGAATGAATGAGACAGAGAGAGAGGATATCACAGTAACTTTATCACGTGATTTGTATGAAGGAACTTGTTAAAAAGAACTCGATTCTGAGCTATGGGAAAAAATCAATCTGGGCGCGCGCGCGCGCGCACACACACACACACACTACGGCTACGGCTACTATTACTGTTGCTTCTACTATCAAAGACTAAACATGACAAGTGCAGCAGCAAAGGCTTATGGATGAATAACCTGTGGAAGCTTAGACTTTGTTCTCTTGAGGCTGGACTTGAGAAAAACAGTACTGCACTTTTGTACTTTAATCTTTTGCCTCTTTTTAATTTAAATACAACATATATTTACATACTGTCATATAAAAACTTGTTAATAAATCAAGCTTAACAATCACAATAACCATATCTGGAGTAATCTTCTCATGACAATTCATAATTTAATTTAATATAAAAAATTGTCTTTCTTCTTTCTGGTATGGCAATAATATCATAAACAGACACAGGGGAAAAGTTTAATCACAGTATTGATCACCAGTCAGACCTAACCTGCTTGCGGCCATAATCATCCCTGGCGTGGTGTGCGCTCTTCAGGCTCGGCTCATGTGGGCTCTCGCTGCGTCTGGTGCGGCCGTGTGCCTTGTGTCGGTCCCGGTGCTTGTCTGAGTCCGGTCCGTCCTTGGTGACGTGTCTGGAGTGGCCACGTCTTGGCTCACCTAACCCCCTGCTGCTGTCACTCTCCATCCTGTACCTCCTGTCATCCTCTGAGTCTGTTCTCCCTCTCTTAGACTCTCCTCTTTCTCCATCTGTGTAGTTTCTCTCTCTATCTCTCTCTCCCTCTCTATCTGGATATGATTTGTCATTCTCAAATATTTTTGTTTCAGTTGATTTTTCAGTATCAGCATTGTTTTGGTATTTCTCTCTCATGTCTCTCTTGTCTCCATCTCTGCTTCTGTCAAAGTCCTTACTGTCTAGTTTGTCTCTGTCTCTTGGTCTCTCTCTGTTTCCTCGTCTCTCTTCCTCTCTCCAGTGTCCTCTGCCATTCCTGTCCCTGCCTCGTTCTTTCTCCCTGTCCTGGGAATCTGGTTTGCCAATGCCTTGTATCTTGACACTCTTCTCAATCACTCTTCGCTGATGGTCCAGTTGAGGGAACAGTTCTTTAAGGAGAAACAATGAGTTATAAATCCATCTATCCATCTACCTATAAATAAACTTGTAATGTATAAAGGAGGCAGTAGAAGTGGGAGAGGCAGTAATTAGTGATGGGAAGCTATCAACATATGAAATGCAGCTGTGTTAGTTGGCAGGATGCACACAGCAGAAGGACACAATAGTACTAACCTTTGGAGTTCATGAGTGCCTCCCTGGCAGCATTCATCTCTGCTTGTTGAATGGAGTGGCCCGAGGCTTTGGCCAGGCGTCTGCCCCGGAAGTACACCGCCACAGTGTACACCCGGGTGTTGGTGGGTCCCTTGCACTCAATCACCCTGCAATACAACACAATTCAATTAACTACTCTGGAACACAACACAAGAGCAATACTCATGAAGGCATCCTCTTTTCTGTGTGATCTGAATATTTGTCAAAGAACAAAGTAACATTCTTATTGATCCTGACAGATATTCCATGCAACTCCCTCAAATATGATCACATTATTTTCCATTTCTCTCTGCCCATACACTTTATTCAGTTAATTGATATTTCATATAAAGTAAAACATCAACAACCTCTCTTTAGTAAAGGAGGGAAATGCTCAGGCTCAGAGAAGGTATGTGTTCAGATCTCAGCTGATATAGGTTGGTTGGTTTCCTTTGCTTGAGATTACCAGACAACAGCCCAGACAGCGGCAGGACTCACTTGTATATAGGAATGTCTGGTTCGCCTCCGTCCATGGTGCGCAGCGTGAGGCAACACTGCTGCAGCTTGCTCTTAGGGTCATTCCAGTCCTGGTTCATGATAAACTGGTGCAGGCGTGGGAAGAAACACACATGACAGAATGTGCGGCAGTACTTCAGACCCTGGGGAGAGGCAATGTCCATGGTAAGGCAACACCAACACCAACACCACCACCACCACCACCACCACCATGACCATCAGGCTTTGTCACACCACATGGTAACACTGCACATGAATAGCTATAAAATGTTGCATACTCAGTCTGGTACATATAGTGTGTACTCTGCAACAGTGAAGAGTATGAGTCACACAGGATGCAGTACAGAGCACATGACACTTGCTTGGAACAGCCTCCACTCACCCTGTCAATGTAGAGAGCACCAAGGAAGGCCTCCAGCAGGTCAGCTCTGTCCTTCGTCTTGAGTTCAGTCTTGAGGTGGGAGTACATGGCATAGGAGGTCATGCCAAGGTCATCGCACACAACGGCCTGTGTGCGGTTGTTGACCAAGGAAGAACGCAGCAACTGTGCAAGTTGGAACTCATCAGTGTCAGTGTCAAGGCAATACTTAGGAATTGTTCTATGAGGCTCCACTGCCAGAATCAAGTGTTCTCTCTACTCTTTAGCAATAATATCATTACAGAAAAGACAACAACATCAAGACATTTTCATTCACTAACATACAAGTACAAGGGAAACCTTTAGTGTTTAGCCTTAGCCGTCCAGCCAGCCACCTACCGAGAGATGGCCCTCGTGGTGCTCAGGAAAGTGGCGGTACAGGTACTCTGAGGACACCAGCTGAAGGACTGTGTCTCCCAGGAACTCCAGCCGCTGGTTGGAGCCAAGGGTGAGGTTGTTGAAGCCAATGCTGCGGTCAGTGAAGGCGCGCGCCAGCAGCCGGATGTGCTTGAACTCTACACCAATGGACTCCTCAAACTTGGACAGTTTCTGAAGAAAGCAGAGTTAATGGTGTGTTCTATTGATCTGTACCATAATATTGTAAGCAAGATTTGTCATAAACCAGTCCCTAACTCACTCAAGAGAGAACATCTACAGCATAGCAGAGTGAGATAGCAGTGCCTAACTCACTCAGGAGACAGGATCTTGGGCACACCTGAGTGAGATGCACAGCTACAGAGGAGGAGGAGGAGGAGGCATATGTGAGAAGCAACTGGAGAAGACTGATGTGTTGTCATTGACTCCCTGACGCTGGGAACACAACACACAAGCGTCTGACTCACGGTGAGGATGGGGAAGGACTTGATCCACTTGCGGTCCCCGTGTGGCTCCTGCTCCTGGATGGGATGCAGTGGGTAGTGGACCCAGATGGAATGCAGCACAGTTTCTCCCTTGAACAGGGTGGAGCTCAACACCTTGTCAGCTTCCTGCAACACAACAACACAACAGTGTCATGGTGATGGGGTCAAATGTACAGCAGCATTATACATTGCTTTCAGTACTCCATTCGTACTAGTAAAGAGAACAAGTAATGATTTTTTACCATGTTCCAGTAAACACTACAAATAACACTGTCATTAACACTTACATGTACAAGTACTGCCTCTTGTGTCCCAGTTAACAGCAAACAATATATGGAGCAATAAACATGGCTTCATTATCCATGGCTGCTTTCTCTACCCCTCACTATCACCATCACTCACTTCAGCAGTGAAGGTCTCACCTCAATGCCAGAATCCAGGAATATCGCTCCCATCAATGCCTCAAAACAGTTGGCCATGGCGTGTCGCAGCTCAAAGTCGTGGCAGAGATCTGAGCCGTGAGCGTACAGCATGAATTGGTCCAGGTGCAGCTTCTCAGCAAGGACAGCCAGGTGCTGGTTCTGTACAATGGCTGCCCTGATGGACCAAAGGACCGAGAGGTTAGCAGCAACTTGTATTCATGACAAAAGACGCCTTGAAGAGTATGACTAACACATTTTTACAAAGATAGACAATGGAAGTAATGAGGAAACCATTCAAACATTTACTTCAGAAAGAAAAAAGGCATAAGTGATGATTATAAAGGAGGTAATACCTGTACGTTGCCAATCCTCCTTCCTCCAAGCTGGGAAAGAGGTGAAACAGATGGATGGAGGTGAGGAACTCCACTACAGCATCTCCTAAGAATTCCAGGCGTTCATTGTGCGTTATCTTGCTCTCCGTCTCCAAGTTCCGGCCAAATCTTGACATGATGTTGATGAGAGTGTTGATGCCTGTCAGGAACACAGAGTCAGGGATCAGACATCTGGGTTGGGTGACAGGGGTAGCCTTGTGTTGACCACCTGGCATGTTGCAGTCTCCCTGTGTTCTCATGCTGGCACTAACACAGACGTCTGACTCACCTCTCTTCCGTGTATTCATGTAGTGGATGCGCCGGTCACCGTACTCCGGCTGTCGGATGCCACAGTTGGTGAGGGAGTTCCTGGCGTGATCTGGATTGGTGCCGAAGTTTTCCCTGAAGTAAAAGTAACACCAACAATCAAATGGCAAAATCAGTAATGTTTTTACCAACTAGTGTGGCTGGATTTAGTGTTATCATACTGCTGTCCTCACACTGAAAGCTAAGATATACAAACATTTTCTTTCACTACATAACACCATTCACTGACAGTCCTGCATCACCACTACCACTACTAATATAAAAACTATAAACTGCAAGGCTATACAATTAATACATCTCCAGATACTACTACTACTACTACTACACTTATCACTGACTCTCCAGCAAGCCAGTCACTGTCACTACACACACACACACACACACACACCATACAATCCGGAGAGCTCACCTGTAGGAGGGATGGGTGAGGGCCAGCTGAAGGAGGAACCTAGTCTGGAACTTGTAGCCAATGCATTCCTCCAGCACCTCAAGGGACTGGTGGAAGCGCAGGTGACATACCAGCACAGGCAGCAACATTGCATGCTGTCCACACAACGCAAGGTTACATGTCACTACAGGCAGGGTGTGGCTGATATATTGAGCTAAGTGTGCCTGTACTCATGGCATCATACATCTGCTCAACACTGCCACTCTCCATTCACCTTTATTTGTTGCTCTTACTTGGTGAACAGTCTCAGTTATTCATCCCCTCATCTTTCACACCTGACACTGCTAAACTCTGGAACTCCATACCTGCTTCTAGACTTCCAATTTCCTATGACAACCTTATTTAAGAGGGAGGTTTCAAGACATTTGTCCTTGTCTTTTGGTTAACCCTTTGAGCTTTAAGAGAACTGGCAAATTAGTGGGCTCTTTATTTTCATTGTTTTTGTTGCCCTTGGCCAGCTTCCCCCCACCCTCTTACATAAAAAAAGGTTAGGTTAGGTCAGATTAGATTAGTTAATACCTTCACCAACACACACACACACTCATCTACCTTCCTCACAGACAATCAGTTCCTAAAGGTAATACATACATAAAAAAAATAAATAAACAAATAAACAAGTAAATAAATAGATGAATAAATAAAATACATGGAAGTCCAACACACCTGCACCACATCACACATAATGCCAGTCCTGTAGAAGCCTTGGGAAGACACAGCCACCGTCACATCTCTCTTCATCTTGGAGGTCATTCTCATCTCCTGCAGCCTGTTCTCCTTGGCCTCCAGCCGCCTCTTGTCCTCAAAGGAAGGCTTGGGCATGTTGGCCAGCAGGTGTCTGAACTTGACATACTCTCGCCACGCCTTCTGGTACCTGTGACACCAATGAATCTATGCATTGAGATTGGCAATAAAAACACAGCTACTTTTTTTCACCTTCATCACAACTTTCTGCCTTGTAATTTGTAACTCACTCACTCACTCGATAACTCACTCGCTCACTCACTCAGGGTTGCCGGCGTAGGAGAGCTGTGGTGGGCGTATGCCAAAGTGTACAATGACAGGGTAGTTGATGGTCTCCTCACTGACTTGGTCCCTATCCAGCTGGTCAACCCTGATGCTGCTGGGCTTCATACCAGGACAAGTCACTACCATACCTGCAAAACCCAGTGTGCTTTCAAGGTGGTTACTGGTGTGTTTCTAAGTTTTGAAGCTGCTTACTGGTGTTTTTAGGGTTTTCAAGGTAGTTATTTTCTGGTGTTTTCCCTGGTTACTGGTGTTTCTGAGAGATTATTGGTATTTCTAAGAATTTTCAAGTTAGTTACTGGCATTTCTAAGAATACTCAAGCAAGTTACTGGTGTTTTCAAGAGATTTCAAACAAATAACTAGAATTTTCAAGTGTGTTTTCATATTTCTGGTAAGTTTTAAAGGTAGATTTTACCACAAGACAGAGACACAAACAGTACCTTTAAGCTGGTCAGCATAATTCTGCCACTGGTACTGAGACATGCTGAGGAGGTGTGCCAGGTCCTCAGGCTGCACCAACGGCCCACTGTTCTTCAACAAAGAACTCAGCACTTCATTCATGGACAGGATCTCCTTGCCGTTGTCTGAAAGTACAGTTATTATGAGTGTTTCAGAGTGTTTCTATCTTATTTTGACTGTAGTGGAAGTTTACAAGGTTTTCGAGGTTATTTGAAGATTAATAAGTCTGTACTACTATTAATAAGCAGTATAAATAATAAGCAGAATGAATATGAAGATGTGTGCCAGTATGGTTAAGATGAGGGAAAGACTACATGAGTTGGCAGAGAAGAGGAATACTGACCTGCAAGTTTCCTCACAAATCTTGGCATGAAGTGGAACCTTGGACACCCATCACTGTCTTCCATCGACTTGAGGTTCAGGTCAACAAGCTCCAGGAGTTCCAGAAAGAGATACTGGTCTGCAAATTAGAGGTCAAAGGTCAAAGGTGAAGCCACTACACCAATAAGACTACTCTATTGACAACATTCCTACGATAACATGCAATTTGAGTGTTTTTCATCATGGGAAAACACTCCTTCTACGTGTTATTAGCTAAAATTTACCATATTGTGCTTTCTATGAGCCTTTCTTTAAGGACTGCACCTCAGTAGGCCTTTTTCTAATAACATAATAATAATTGTCACGCACACAGCAAGTTCAGCTCCTGGATGCAAAAGTTATCCGGTATCTTCTCCTGGATGTAGAGGATGGTGTACTCAATGTTGAAGCGGATCACTCTGCAGGTGGGGACTTCCTCCAGCGGGTGGTGTGACAGCAGCGAGAAACCCTCAAAGATGAACTCGTGGCTGTCATGCATGATGACTGTCGGTGTCTTGATCTGTAAACAACGTCACATACTGATATCTTGTAACTCACAGGAAATAGAGATGAAAAGAAATAATTGAATGATAAATTGGAATCTCACAACTCATAGAAAATAGAGATGAAAATAAATGACTAAATGGTAAATTGAAATCTCACAACTCAGGAAATAATAAGAAAATGAAAATAGATAAAATAATTAGTAAATAGAATCAAGAAAATAACAAATAAGAATAAAAGCAATGTTGGTAAATTTCTTGTTTTTCAAGATTTAACATATGTAGCTTAGCCTCATTGAAAAATAAATGAAAGATGAAAGTAAGTACATGAATGGTAAACAAAATCAAGAAAACAATAAACAGAAATAAAAGCATCATTAATAAATTTGCTGTTTTTCAAGATTTCATGTATGTCACTGCCTCTACACATCAACCAGCTGTCAAAATTCCTCCACTGACATCACCACTTCTCCAGCAGGTATGGCAACCAACACCATAAACAATAGTTAAAAAAAAAGGCTGTTCTGTGTCTCACCCGTAAAATTATAGTTACAATTTCTATAAACCTGGCTTGTTTAACCATTTCAGTACTGGGACACATTTTTACCACGAGTTTTGTGTGTGATTAAACGATTTTACTGACATTAGGAAGGGTCTACGGAGGTCTGAAGGTGAATGGCCAGAGTCTATAGTATCTTAATCCCCACAAGAGTTTCTGAAGCTGTATAAAATCACCAGATAATAAGCAGAATATAAAAGCATGTCCCAGTAACAAAGGGATTAATATCAGTTGTTTTAATGTGCAAATGTAAATGAAATAGAGTGACTGACCAGGAAGTTTGTTGGTGGTGAGATGGTGATGAGGTAATGGTGAAGGCGGTCAGCATTGTTAGTCCACGGGTCACACTTGTTGAGGTTGTCTTCCCCAACGTAGTAGCCGTGACGGATGCCGGACCGCTGGGCCTTCAGGGAGCAGCGGCACAGTGGTCCGTCGTTCATCTGAAAATACCGCACCTCAGCACAGCACTTGGCAACACTGCAAGAGATCCTGACTACCTTTGGGTATTGAATTTACCTGTCTGTCCTGTTGCCGCCTCAACCCTGGAGTGACCTGACCTGAGCTGCAACAATGTACAGTCTTGTTGCTCCGTCATCAAATCAAAAGGATATTAAAAAAATTATGCATTGGTACATAACAGCCTTTAATCCCTTCAGTATTGGGACACATTTTCTACTGCTATTTATGGGTGTTATTAAACTATTTCATTGACATTAGGAAGGGTGTACTGAGATCACAAGAGTAATGGTCAGAGTCTGTACGAGAGAGAGAGAGAGAGAGAGAGAGAGAGAGAGAGAGAGAGAGAGAGAGAGAGAGAGAGAGAGAGAGAGAGAGAGAGAGAGAGAGAGAGAGAGAGAGAGAGAGCGTGTGCCTTGTATCTGCAGAGCATCAAATGTGAACAAGACAGCAGTGTGGGCCAGGAGCAACACACAAGTACCAAGCTAAACTTGCTGACAAGGAAGAGTTACTGGCTTGTTCTGGTTTACTTTTTTAAAAATATACCTACATTTGTTATCTTGTAAAGTAAGGTATCAGGGTTTTTTGTATTAATTTCTCACTCAATGTGTAATGGGTAATAAAGTCACAATTAAGGCACCATCACTCTCAGTATGACAGCCACACTCACTCACTCACTCACCTCCCCCGGGTCATTGAACCACAGCTCTGGGTGGAGTCGGTCTGGGTGGCTGCGTTTCTTTTCCAGTTCCTTGGATATCCTGTCCATCTCACTCTCATCATCCTCTTCACTGCTGGAGCTGTCATCACCCTCACTGCTGCTGCTACTGCTACTACTACTACTGCTGCTGCTGCTGCTGCTGCTACTGCCACTGCTACTTTGACCAGAGGCCTTATCTGTGCCTTTGGTGTCTTTCTTCTTTTTCTTCTTCTTGTGATGATGTCTGTGATGACTCTCTGACTTGGCCACTACTGCAGCTGCCTCATCCTGCACACCCTCACACTCTGCAGGGCATGGCATGGCAGTGCCTGGGATGCTGCTTTCCTTGGCACTGTCTTCACTCCCTTCACTCTTGACCTTTCTATCCCCAGTGGCTGTGTCTTCCTTTAATGGGTTCTTCCCATCACCCTCCTCACTGCCCACCTTTGCTTTGCTGCATCCACTCCTGCACACTGGAAACAGTCATCCAAAGGTCAAACAATGCCTCAATAATGCCATACTACTATTTACCTCCAGCTGGCAGTCACTACATCAGACCCTAAACAATACAAGCTGTGCTCACCAGTCACTGGCTGTGGCAGCTCCTTGTTCTTCTCAGCTTTGTGTTTCTTCTCCAGCCTCACTCGCTCTCCTCTCTTCACCAGCTTCTCGTCAAACACATCGCACAGAGCCATCAACTTCTTTGTGGCTCGTGTTACAAGAGGATTTCTACAAAAATTGAAAAAAAAACAGGATTCTTAACATGCTAGAAGACTACGGCTAACTTTCAGGATATCTAGCGATCTGGTGGTGCCTGTGTGTGTGTGCTGTACTGTGTTATTGTTGAGTTTGTCCCATTCATTAAAATTTGGCTTGTGAAATCAGTGCTGACTCTGCCTGGCTCAAGAATCAGTGCACTCACTTGTTGTCTCGTTGGTAGTAGAGGTCAGCGGGGGCAGACCGAACCCAAGGAGTTTTTGTTTCCTCTTCCTCCTCCTCCACAGCCTTCAGCATTTCCTTCTCTATGAGTGCATCAATCTGGTCAGCATCTGGACTTGCCTGCCTCCCGATGGACTCTGCTTTCTTGGCAGCAGTAGCCGCTGCTGCTGCCGCTGCTGCTGCTGCTTGGTCAGGAGTCCTGCTGCGCTGAGAATCTGGGCTCTGAACGGGAGGTGGTCTGGGCAAGGCAGAGGTGGAGGGGAGTAACAGTTGAATCAGACAGAGAACAGATAGGATAAAGTCATGACTAATAAAGGAGGAGGTGACACAAAGCAACACTTGTCTACACTGTGATTACTGGTGATGGTAAAAGCACTGTGCCAACACACCTCTTTCTGACAGGTGACCTGGCATGTAGGGGGCGGCGACCTGGACTCCTTGACTTCCTTGCTGCTCTGCTGTGGCTGCCCTGTGACCTGCCATGGAATATCACAATTAACAATACCACACTGAAGGAGCAACCATTCATTAGGAACCTCATCCCAAGACAAACCAGGACAAATCAAGCCAGCGCATCACCTTTCCCGTGCGTTGTGTGAAGTCTTGGAGGGTGGCGAGTGGTTCCTTGTGTCTCGTCTCCGGGGGGCAGCCTCAGCAGGGCTTCGAGACCGCTTACTGGTGCTGCTGCTGCTCCTGCTGCCTCTGTCCGACCACTTATCCTCAGGGTATGCGTTGTACCTGTGCTCCCTCTTGTACCTCGGCTCAATGCTACTTCTTTCCTTGTCACATCTGGTGGTGATCATTTCAACTTACATTGTAGCATTAAATATGTAATGCATACATCAAAAAGTAAACATGAATCACATGTTCCTGCCTGTGCAAAGAGAAAGTGCTTTATATATGTCCTGGAGGCTGTAACAAAGGTGCTGCAGACTAAACTTAAACTCAGTAATCAGAATACAACACAAGGTAATGGGTTTGCATCAGTAGAGTTGGGTTTCTGAGGAGAGGAAGCTGTTGGTTCTTATGAAGAGTGTGGATGATGAATAGAGTACACAATGTGATCTGGTTCTTTGAGCAGTCAATGAGATTAAACTTTAATTCATAGACAAAGTTGACAAGACCTAATTAGTGTCTTGTTGCAAATTTCCTTAATCTATGTCAATGTTAGTCAATCAAGCATAACAGTCACCTGGAGTGTGATTTCCTTGAAGACCTGGATGATGAGGAGTAGCAGCCACTGTCACTCCTGCGGCTGGAGTACTCGGACGGACTCACAGAACGCTTCCTCCCTCTCTCCAGCCACCTGTTCTCACCCCCATAGCCACGGTCCTCCTTGTACTTTGGTTCCAAGCTGCGCCGGTCACTGTCATACCTACAGTTAGAAAGATGGTACTTATCAGTGTGAACAATCATGGAAATTCTTCTCTATGTTCAATCTTTAACCTTCTTAACTCCCTGTCCCCAAAACCATATGAGAGACAAAGACCTTGAGGAGTGAGAAGTCCTGTTGTCTGGCCGAGGAGGCAGGTCATGCTCCCTTCCCCTGCTGTCCAGGCTGGGGCGAGAGGCGTGGCGTGGCGTGTGATCATGGTGGGCAGGTGGACAGCTTTCCTCCCACTCCTGGTGAGGCCATGGCTGCTGGGGGCACACTGAGCTATTACACATTGCAAAGCACACCACTGCCATATACTCAGGAACATGATACGTTTGCTAAAAATGTCTGTGTGTTCAAAACAACAAGAAAGACATACTAGTGAAACAGACTGAGCTGCTGCATCAACACAGCAGAGCAAGCAGTGTGTGTTCTGAGGGCAGCCTTACCTGTGATCCCTGTGCTGAGCTGCTGACCTGGGGGATCTGTGAGGGCAGTGGTGTGGGCCCCCAGCTATATGGTGGAGCACCAGTGTATGGAGGGACAGGGGGGGGACAAGATGCAGACCCTGGGGAGGGGCCGGGCGGGGGATAGGATAAGATGGGAAGAGGGGGTCCTGGTGGCCTCATGGCAGTGACAGGGGCCGGGCCTCCCTGCTCTGAACAGGGGCGCGGGGGCACACTGTACTGGGGAGGGTAGTGCTGGGTGTAGTGTGGTGGTTGGTAGTGGCTGGGTGGGGGAATGTTGGGGGGATATGGGGGTACCTCTGGCACACTCTGAGTGGTGTAGGGTGGGCCTGGACCATGGTGGTGGTGGTGTTGTTGTTGTTGGTGGGGGTGGTAAGAGCTGCTGCTGTGCTGGTGGGGAGTGAGGGGTGGTGGTGGGGCATGCTGTTCTGTGCTGTAGGAGGCACAGCCCACACTGCTCCACTGGTTGGCTGGCATGGTGTTCTCTGCCTCTGGGTAGAACCAGCCTGCAGTGGTCAGTGCCGCACTGCTGCCGGTGCTGCCTGGCCACACTCCTCCCCCTCCACTCATGGCCTTCCTGGGGACACACCACACACACATCACTCACTCACCACAGGAGTTAACACTAACAATGACATGAGCACTGTACACACCACCTTGACCACACACACTGCCTAAAGTAAAGTGGAAAAGGACGCAAGAAAAATAAGTAATGGTGAAAAGCTAGACTATTGGTGACTACTTTCCTTGACACCGTGCAGTGCCTCCAGGGACAAACAGACTATCCTGGAGCTTGTTAATACTTATATATATGGGAGTCAATGTCTCTCATGTTTTTGTTCAGAATGAAATGAAAATAAGTGATGAGGGGGTTTGTGACAGAGTTAAAGTCTGTACCTAAGGTGTTGAGTGAGGAAATCTAAAAAAAAAAAAAAAAAAAGATAATAAAAAAAGGTAGTTCCAAAATGAGTAAAGATTAAAAATTTTCAATGTACTTATTATTCTGCTATCACAAGAATAACATGCATAAATAGAAAAAATATATATATACCAAAATAAAAATAAACAACAAGCATCATCATCTTTCATCCTTACAGTGTTTTAATAATATTTCCACCCTAACCAAAACACTCTTGGATTTACTGAAACCCACACTCATTCCCCCTCCAAATACCAAACCATAAAACACCACAGGAACCTTACAAAACATCAACCAGACAAACACTTCCCCTAAAAACACCCCTAACTAGAGAAATCGGGTCCCATCTCCTTATTTAAAGACATCTATAGAGACAAAACCACTACTTCATTTTAGTGAGTAGAGGCTGGTGTGTGTGGAGGCTCATTACTCACTTGTACTGGAGTGAAATTGGATACAGAAGGAATAAGCGTGAAATGTGGCCCGGTCTAGCAAATGTTATGATTTTGAAGACTTGGTTGTGATCTTGATGCAAAGTTGTCTTAATCTTGTCAACTCTGATTTACCTATAACAGCATCTTGGGTTGGTTTTATTCATTCGTTCATTTAATCACCTCAAGCTACAATACGCGCACATAAGTATCACCGGATCTTTACCTAACAGCATCTTGCATTGGTTTTATTCATTCGTTCATTTAATCACCTTAAGCTACAATACGCGCACATACGTATCACCGGATCTTTGCTATATAAGATTATGGTGTGTCCTTCAATGAGGGTTAAAACTGATTTGGAAAAGTGGTAACAACCGTACACTCATATATAATAGATTCAAATTATTTTCTTCCATTATTTACCAACAATCGTAAAGTTAAACGAGTGCTCTCTCTCTCTCTGTCTCTTTCTCTCTCTGGAGATAATAGAGGACGTATGTTCGAGAGTGAGAGAGGAAGCTGTTTACAAGGTGACCTAGTGTTGTTTTCTCTAATTTGCTTCAGTTTTCTTTATTTGTGAGGGTTGTGGGTGTGTTAGGTCAGATGAGGTCAGGTTGGGTTGGGAAATTTTAGGGGTTTAAATGGTTATGATAAGGTCTCTCTCTCTCTCTCTCTCTCTCTCTCTCTCTCTCTCTCTCTCTCTCTCTCTCTCTCTCTGTGTGTGTGTGTGTGTGTGCTGGTTAATTATACATTATTTTGTTTGTTTTTTTTGGTGTTATTTTGATGTGTTGTTAATCTTTGTTTATTTATTCGTTTTTTTTCTTTTCCTTCTTTTTCTTCTCTTTTTGTTCTTTTCCTCCTTCTTCGTCTTTGAGGTGAAAGTGTATCTTAATCTAACCTAATCTAAACTTGGCCTAACATAACCTCTCTCTAATATTGTTAAATATATCTTAATGTAACGTAATCTAACCTTAATCTTAACTTATTCGCTAACCTAACCGTTTCTACAATGTTCTAATGTATCTTCATCTAACTTAATCTTAACTTTACCTAACCTAACCAATGTATAAATTTGTTAAGAATATCTGAATCTAAGTTAATCTAATATAATTTCTCTTTAAGTAAACCTCTTAAAGTGTTATAATGTATCTAACTTAATCCTAACCTAATCTAAACTAACTTATCTATTACCTAACCTAACCAGTCTTTATGAATCTGTTAAGTATATCAAAGTCTAACCTAATCTAATATAATTTCTCTGAGAAAGGAAATATTCATGCCTACATGCATTTATACATATGAAAATATGTATACATACCTATACTTAGATATGCTCACACACACACACACACACACACACACACACACACACACACACGACACAATAATACATACATAAATCATACTATCAGAGTGGCTTACTTCCTGTAAAACACAATTAGTAGACACACATATGTCTCCTTATATATTGCACAATAAATCATATCCTAGGAGCAAAAAAATTGTACTTCTTTAGGATGCTGGGTACTATATTGTTATTGATTCTATGGCAAGCTTGCCTGGTGACACCATCACTAATGTTAGGGTCCCTAAAGTTGTTAATTTTTGGACAAGAACATAGATAGATAGTGTTGCAATGTGTGAGAATTTTCTTCATTACAAAGCTTGCATGGTATGCCATCCTCAGCAGTTATGTACTGCCAACAGTACTTATATCCTAACCTTAGCCGCATAATAACACTGTCAACTCTGGTGGATGATCTACTATAGCATACATTGGTGTTTTTAAATACAGTCACATAGTGTGTCTCATACTTTCACTTCCGCTATCTAAGATTTTTACAATATTTTTTTGTGGTCCCATTGTCTTCTCTTACTCGCTGAGATACCCTTAACTCTTTGGAAGCTCAGTGTAGCCTCTGAATCAGTTGATATGTTGTAATGCCTCCTTTGCAAGTTTGTCAGCAGTTTCATTGAGACAAATTCCAACATGGGATGTGGTGTCCACATCAATTGCACAACATAGCCATTAGCTTTCAGCTGAAAAAGAATAGCTTTACATTGGAGAACTAAGGCACCATTTACCGAACCAACACTGTCAACAGATAACAAAGCACTCTGACTGTCAACAGAAACATAAATATCTTGACATTTCAAGGATGCAATTAACAATCCCTCATATATAGCCTGAAATTCTGCATCTCAAGTACTGGATGAAAAATTGCCAAATCTCTTAGATAGATGTTCATCAGTACATAAACCCTCTTCCAAAAATTCTCTAATTCCTACCCCACATCCGGCCTTACCATTACAATACATCATATGTACCACGTTGTTTCTGGGTAGAATATTAATTTTAGATAAGAAAACTTGCTTCAACTCTAAAGGACAGAGATCACCTTTCCTATAGCATTCAAGTGCAGAATATCAACCTTAATTTTCTCCTGCCGCCAGGGTGGAATACTATGCTCCCTCCTTTCCCAAATATGTACAATAGTGAAGTGCATCGTACTCTAGCAAGATTTGATACAACTTCCTTCCATAATTATTTACTCTATTAGAAGTACGGGCAGTCCGGCAGGTGTTTAACAAGGATATCAATGCATCATCACCTCTTCTAGTCATCCTAATTGCAGCAGATATAATAAATTCTTTAATTCTGCACTGAATACTTGAAAGATACAGTTCCATTCTCATAATTTCTATTCTAGTAGTTCTTGCACATTCTAATACAGTTCTCATAGCATTGTTTTGCACCTCTTCTAAAGGTTGCAGGCTTTTCTGTGGAAGGGACACAAGGACAGGGGCAGCATAATCAATTATTGATCTAATAGTACTAATAATATACATGGTCCAAAGTACAGTACAGGTATACCTACCCCACTTGCATTATTTGCCAATACTTTCAAAGGTTTCAATCTTGCCTTACAAATATTTTTCACATAGTGTGTGTGTGTGTGTGTGTGTGTGTGTGTGTGTGTGGTGCTGTAATACTGTTGGCTTGTTCCATATCTAGCATTGTGAAGTAATTTTTTTCCAGGTAATTTTATGTGAGTGTGTGTGTGTGTGTGTGTGTGTGTGTGTGTGTGTGTGTGTGTGTGCGTGTGTGTGTGTGTGTGTGTGCTTAATCAAAAGGCAGGGGATAGATAATACGTAGAAATCTCTCGGTATATTTGATTCCTCCTCCTCTTTTCTTCCTGCTTCTGCTCTTCCATCACTCAATGTCTCATCTTCATTTCCTCAGATCTGTACAGTACAAGGAAAATAAATAAATATACAAATATATACACCTACAAATAGCAAGAGTGTTTAAGAATTGAGGGTAAGCTTGAATACACAGGGTTATATCATTCTCAATTTTACAAGGTGAACTGGTATAGAATAGGAATCAAAGCAAAGTCTTCGACAGAGTACCCCATAGGAGACTGATAAGTAAGGTCAGACAGAGCTCATGGAATAGATGGGAAGGTATTAGAGTGGATCAGGGGATGATGGATGGCTTACAAGTAGGGAACAGAGGGTACAGATGAATGGAAAGAAATCAGAATGTTCCACAGGGTTCAGTTTTAGGACCGCTGTTATTTGTAATCTACATAAATGACTTAGAAGCAGGAATAAGCAGTGATATCAGTAAATTTCCAGATGACACAAAAATAGCAAGACCAGTTAGGAATATAGAGGATACTAGGTGGCTACAAGAGGACATAGATAGATGACAGGATTAGTCAGAGAAATGGAAAATGCAGTTTAATGTTAACAAGTGTACCAGTATGAGCATAGGTAAGGAAAATTGGCCTGTAGAATATACATTAAGTAAAAACACCTTAGGAAAGACACATAGTGCGAGGGACTTGGGAGTATGTACAAGTTAGTAGTGACCTACGTCCAAGGCAACAGTGCATTCTAGCTAGAAATAGAGCCAACAAAATATTGGGTTTTCTAGGGAGGTGTGTGACAAATAGGACTCCGGCAGAGGTCAGTCATTCTGAGGTTGTATTTAGCACTAGTTATACCCCATGTAGACAATGCAGTTTAATTTTGGTGCACGTATTATAGGAAGGATATAGAGTAGAGGCCCTGGAGGCAGTTCAGAGAAGAATGACCAAAATGATTCAGGGGATGATGGGAAATTTACCCTATATAGATAGGTTAAATTGTCTTAATCTCCACTCCCTAGAGAGAAGGAGAGCAAGAGGCGATATGATTGAAGTTTACAAATGAGTAAAAGTGATAAATAAAGGAAGCATTGAACAGGTGATAGAAATTAGTAGCCAGGGCAGGCCAGGACACGCAGATTCAGCAGGTTGAGGACAGACATGGGTAGACATTGGTTCACTAACAGAGTGGTGAATTATTGGAATAGGCTGGAGAAACAGACAAGTATGTAGTGAGCGCAGAGTCAATAGGTAGATTTAAAAAAAAAGCTTAGGTGAGAGTATTATGGATAGAGATGTATGTACTACTGATTAATTAAAGGGGCTGCCTTGTATAGGTCATACTGCCAGGCCTTCTGCAGTCGCCACCCTCTTATGTTATGGTGCTGACTATGAGGGTGTTAAAGATAAAACATTGTGTAGATCTGTTCACAGACTGGTGGTGTTACTTCCTGTAGAAGAATTGTGAAGGTTTTATACATCTCTCTTTGGAGATGGGAGTGTATCATGAATGATATTAACATGGGTTTGTTTAATTAATTTCTTGGAAGGGAACTTGATCCCACCAGGCATGTAGTGTGTCTATTGTTTTTTGGCTGACGTGGCGGTGGCGGCTTGGTGGTGGTGGGGGAGGCCTGCTGGCAGGCTGGCTGTGGCTGGGCTTGTCAGTCGTCCTGCTGCCGCTGTACACCCCGTGGATAGGTAAGGTAGGACGGTCAGTGTCACCCTGCCAGTGGTCTATAAGTCGCATGGTTACAACTTGTGCTGTTTTGAGGCGGCTGTCCACTCCAGCTGTGCTTAGGAGGAGAGTGGTGTTGTATAGTAGGGCCACTGAAGTACTATAGACATACTATGTATGTCTTTCAGAGTTACGTTTCTTTCAAAGCAAGCTGTTTTCCGGCCAGCGGACACCAAGGGTGGGGTGGGAGGGGCGGCTGGCGTGGTGTCTGCCCAGCCAGCCAGCCAGCCAGCAGTTGGTTGCCTAGTGTTGGGTGGGTGAAGGTGGGGGCAGATTAGCTACTTTTAACCCATTGAAAAGCCTCTGGTTGAACGATTTTACCATTCCAATCGCAAATTAAGACGATTTCTACAAGAAAAACTGTGGTGAGAGTGACTAGTGAGATTACAAGAGTGTTTTAGCATTCTAGTGACATATGAAGACGATTTTTACGGTGACTACCAGTGTTTCATGAGTGCTTTTAGTGTTCAAATCATCTAATTACTGGACTGAAGCTGAAGCTGCAAGTTTGAATCACAGGGGCTGGACAACGATATCAAGGTGACTACAGGGCGCTGTGACAATCCTTAAGGTGCCAATGTTTACTTAGGCTAGTCAGGAGGAGGGGCTACTCCTCCACAGACCCCGGTGTCACCTTTGCTTCTCATTTCATCGGTCATTTTCAGCCTTATCTCTCATTATTATAGGCTCATCTTGCCACAGTGTGCAGCCATGGTAGTAGGCTTTCATATTAGCCATTGAGACATAGCTTTCGTGGTCAAGTTTAGGTTTTGTGAAGGTTTAAGTGAGATATGAGGAGGGGTTCCGGAGCCAAACCGGGCCCCCGCCGCCGCCCGCGGCCGCCCGCCGCCGCCCGTGGCCGCCCGCTAGTCAGCTCATATTTAAGGATATTTTCATTTATGCCTGGACTATTTATTTGGGCTCAACAGTAAAATTTAATGCTCTCTCTGAGTACTGTGGGCTGTTTTGAATGTCTGTCATGCGTGTGGGGGGTGGAGGTAGGTGTGGTTGGCGTTATTATGCTCGTAAATAAGGGCGGCTTTTTGCGCCAAAATAATTGGAACGCCCAAGACCATTCTTTATTTGAGGCAGTATCAAGTTCTTATTAATTGCCAAAGATAGTCCATATCAAACTACGTTTTGTGCATAAAGCTCAGTGAAATCAGTGGATGGTAAAATGGTTTGCTAGCGGTATTTAAAGTTGTATTAATTATTTACTTATCAGCCTGTAAATGATTTATTTCTGCCTCTAGATCACTCTGAAGTGTTAAGAATAATTAGAAGGAATTACTCAAGTAGTTTGAAGTGGTTTTTGGTTCCTTTGAAGTCGTAGTGAGTGAGTATTTAATGTGTTTTAAAAAGGGTCATATTTTTATAAAATACTTTTTTCTAGTGGAAATTCTTCACAATTAGTGTTGTTTGGAGTTTGTTTATGCTTTGGGAATTAGTTAGAGTATTTATGCAGCCGGAATATGTCAATTTTTTTGTTCTAAAAGCGTTTTTTCGAAGGGTCATTTTTAAAATGGTCTCCCCTAAAATACGTACGTAAATATAGACAGTCAAGATAGAGCACGGGGCGAGGCTGTGACGTCATCAGCCGTGACGTCACAATGATGGCCGCCTCCTGCACCCTTCCCTCTCTGACTCATATCTTCCACATATATTACGATTTACTGTGTTTACTGTGTGTGTGCGTGCGTGCGTGCGTGCGTGAGCGTGTGTGTGTGTGGCTGTGTGCTTAATCAATAGGCAGGGGATAGATAATACGTTTAAATCTCTCGGTATATTGAGGTTTGCTACAGGACCTGGTAGGTAGAGATCTGATATATTGTTGCAGCATCTTCTTCCCTTCATTTCTTGTGTTGTAACCGAATCAGCTGTTTTTGTGATTGTATTTAACTGATGAACATTATTAATTTGCGTTTCCTCTCTCCCCAGCACCTTGTGCACCGCCTGTGCTGTTCCCTGTGACAGGCCAGCCTATGCCTCTTGATGTCTGCTGGGCTGTGGTGAGATAGGCAAGGAGACAAGGTAAACTACTTGTTGCCTTGTTTATTTGTTAATGATTACGTTCTTTTTACTGTTACTTTTGTGTTTCTCAATGTTTTTTTGTTTGTTTTGATGTTTGGTGGGGTTAAGTTAGGTTAAGTGAGCTGGCGTTAGGTTAGTTTTGTGTATTTGTTTTTCTGAATGTTTTATTGTATTTTGAGGTTTGGTGGGGTTAAGTTAGGTTAGGTGTGAAAATGTGGGGTTTTGCTATATAAATGTGTTTTTTTTAGTGTGTTTTGAAAGTGTTTTGAGGTTGTTAGATTTGGTTAGGTTAGGTGTGCCTTGGGGGTGAAAATATGGGGTTTTGAGTGTGTTTTGAATGCGTGTGTGTGTGTGTGTGTTTTGAGGTTAGATTAGATTTGGTCAGGGTTTGGTGGGGTTCTTATGTGTTTTGTGTTTTGAGTGTGTTTGTGTGTGTTTTGTCTGTTTATGAGTGTGTTTTGATGTTTCGAGTGTGCTTTGTTTGCTTTTTGAGTGTGTTTGATTAGGTTAAGTATGTTTTGGTGTGAAAGATGTATTTTGAGTGCGTTTTGGGTGTTTGAGTGGGTTTTTTGAGTGTAGATTAGGTTAGGTTAGAGTGTGTTAGAGTGTGTTATGGGAGGTAAAAGTTTTTTTTTTTTTTTTTTTTTTTTTTACTGTATGAGTGTTTTTGAGTGCAAATTAACAATTTTTAGTGCAACCACTATCTCTCTCTCTCTCTCTCTCTCTCTCTCTCTCTCTCTCTCTCTTTCTCTCTCTTTCTCTCTCTCTGTCTCTCTCTCACTCTCACTCTCTTTCAGGATGGAACCTTAAAACTGTGGAACTGAGACAGGCCAATAAGGTTGTTTAATGGGTTAATGTTGGGTTGTAATGGTTTTTTGGTTTAGTGGATAATGTAATGCTTTATATTTCGGCATTTGTTTGATTTTTATTTTATTTTTTCAAAGGTTATATTTACGTTATAAAACCTTCACTACGGTAAAAAGCTTCATGTGAAAATGTTGAAAGTAATCAACGTTTATGGAATGAATAATAATGATAATAATAATAATAATAATAATAATAATGATAGAAGCAACAAAGTAATACTAATGATAATACTGATGATAATAATAATTATCTCTATAGTAATTCATACCAATCAACAAAAGATGTATGACCTAACTAATCTTTCCTTTCTATCGTTATTATCATTCAAAAATGGCCAAAATTTACATATATTTATTTCTCACAAGTTGATATATATTAAGTTAATAACCGAAAAATAACTTTCCCTACATGAATACACCATAGAAAGTTTATATAAATATCAACTATGGCATAACTATGAATATCTGTATTTTGTACATGGTTATAATGAGTAGAAACAACGTTTAAGGCAAGTTTATGGACGAAAGCTGGATCTCGTGCAAAATTTGAATAAAAACAGCCAGCCCTAAGCCAGGCAGGGGCAGGGGCAGGGCAGCAGGTCTTCCTCCTCTTCCTCCTCCTCCTCCTCCTCCTCCTCCTCCTCTGCCAAGGGTGACATGATGGGATATGACATGTGCACTGCTGGGTTCCTCTCTCTCTAATACTGTCTATGGCCAACACTAGTATTACCCAAAGCTGTTTTGACTTGTATGAAATAGCAGTTTGGGATCAGTTTCCAAGTACTGAAGGAATTAATATGTGTTTGGTGGATTTAAATCTCATGCTGATACATACTTTGCTGTTGTCTCAAATTTGTATTGCCTTCCTTTCTTTCTCTTTCATTATCTATTCCTTCTCCTTCCTTCATCTTCATCCCTTTAATTTTGACCCGAGCCTAGCTGAGCTGAGTCGAGGTTGGCTGGACTAGGTTAGCGAGAGTGTGGGTGTGTGTGTAGCCAAACATTAGCAACCTGCTGATGCCTGCTTCCTCTACCTCATGTGTGGGTGTGGGTGTGTGTGTTTGTGCTATCTACTTTTTATATCTTCCATATTTGAGCGGTATTTTGTTTTTTGTTTTGTCCTGTCCCTCCTCCTTTAGTGACTTTTCCCCTTTTTGGCAGGTTTGAGAAGTATTACGCCAGTGTGCTGGTTTACAGCTGAGAAATGCAGACAATAACAGTGACTATGAGAACATGAATATTTACCATTGGTCTTGTTCCTTATTTTGTTAAACTGTTTCCACTGTATCATCATTATTGTGTTTTTATTATTACAAGATCATTAGGTACAGGAAATTATATGGAGAGAGAGAGAGAGAGAGAGATGAGGGAGGGGGGTAGAAATTCATATTGATAACACTATTTTATGATTCCATTGCTTCAAGTTGATGAAAAAGTACCCTAACAAATATTTATAATAAGAATTGCTAATTAGAGTGAGTTTTTACAGGAATTATGTTATGTCAAGACTCAGAGAGAGAGAGAGAGAGGAGGGAGGGTGGAGAGAGCAGCAGCGCCATCAAAACACACCATCGAACATGTCTGCGGCAGTGCGTTCTCTTGTAAACCTTCAGCGTGTGTCAGGCTTGCGGGGTTTGAGGGCAGCATTGTCCCAGCGTCCTGCTGCTGTGCACAGCTGTCCTGCTGCTCTGCTGGGCATCAATAAGCTCCCTGCAGGATGCCACACCATAACTGACAGCAGCAGCAGCAGGGCACAGCAGGTGAGGTGATTGGGGCCAGACTAGGCCTACATGGCTATGAGGGTGTGTGTGTGTGTGTGTGTCACCTTGTGGTGCAGCAGTGCCTCTTTGGTATATATATATGTATAGACAGGCACTTTGTTATGCAAGTTAGTTAGGTTGATAAGTGTTGTTATAGGCTTGGAGTAAGAGTTCAAATGGCCAACCTTTACCATGCCACTTGTGCACCTGTTGATTGCAGCACTCACATTGCAGGTGGAGACATCCACAGCGCAGTGGCACCATGTGGAGCGGCTCTTCTCTTACGACTCCATTCCAAAACACAACTTGGCCGCAGGTGTGTGTATCTGTATGTATGTGTGTGTGTGTGTGTGTGTGTATTCAGTGTCGCAGTGGCCTGCTGGTCAGCCAGCCAGCTAGTCAGCCTTTTCCCTATATGCAAATATAATCTGATGCAACGCAACGTCTCCATAAGATGGTGCAGTACTTCAGAAATGCCGGCCCTGCTTTTCCTTCTACAAAGAGTTGCATGTGTTGATATATATATATATATATATATATATATATATATATATATATATATATATATATATATATATCTTGGCATTTCAATTATTGTTGTATCCATAGGATATTCCATTTATTAATTAAAGTATAATGATATAAACTCTCTAAGTAGGATGTAGTTTACAAGACATCACTATATGAGAGAAAATAATGTATGTGAGAACTAGGGCATCAGACACACACACACACACACACACACACACACACACACCCCTGCATCACATGATGAAATGCCTTATGTCAGAGAGAAGAAATCAAGTGGAGGTTGGGATGAGATATTGAATTATCTATGGTGTTTTTACTGTTGTTCCAGTAGATATTTCCCAAGTGTTCTTTGGTGAGGCAGTCTGCTACCACCGTGTTATACAATCCTACTATGTATGGCCATTCATTCCTGTGAAGGAAGGCACCATATATGCATAGATCTGTAAAAAGATGATGGCTTCTTAGTATATTGTGCCTTTACTACTAAAACAAAAGCTTTTCAGTTTTACCAGTTTCCTTCCTTTGACTGACCATCTTAAAGTGTCTTACATTGTGTTACTACTGTGTTGTATATTTTGTTCTCTTATTTATTATTTCCAAATTTTAAGCTATGGAAGGTAAATACATTAACATTCATTGTTTTGTTTCACCCAAACCATCTTTAATGTTCCTTTTTGTGCAGGGTGGTGATGGTGGTGGAGGTCCTCTGTCCTGGCCGGGCCTCTCAAACACCTGAGGATACTATTAGCCTGTGGTACTGACTGACTGACTGACGGCCTTGGCTGTGGCGTGTGTGCTCTTGATGAATATGCAAGAGATAGTCATCATAATGTGAACTCCAGGTAAGTTTATTGTCTGTCATCATCATCATCATCATATAATTTTCCTTGAGTCTTGGCTGATTTATCTATTTAACTGTGAGAGTTTTGCCTCAGTGAGGTTTTTTTGTTGCTTTCCTCGTATTTTTTACCAACTACATTATAAAAAAGAAATAAGTAAATGAAATAGATGAGTAAAAGTATTCAGCCTTTTTACAATTATGGATGTCGCTTGTTGATATTACCAGCACTGTAGAAAATATTCATTGTACAGATGCACAGAGAGAGAGAGAGAGAGAGTTAACATTTCTATACCAGTTCACCATGTAAAATTGAGAATAATATAACCCTGTGTATTCAAGCTTCCCCTCAATTCTTAAACACCCTTGCTCTTTGTAGGTGTATATATATTTGTATATTTATTTATTTTCCTTGTCCCGTACAGATCTGAGGAAATCTTCCTCCTCCTCTCTCTTCTTCTTCTTCCTCCTCCTCCTCCTCCTCCTCCTCCTCCTCCTCTTTCAAAGCCATTTACAAACACTATTCATTACTTTTCCTTTTATTTAATTATACAGGTTTTTTTAGCCCTATTATTCAGTATTGTGGAGTTTATAGGCCTACTTTGAACCAGCAGAGGCCTATGGGGGAAGAAAATGCATGAGGAAAAATTATATGTGTGTGTGTGTGTGTGTGTGTGTGTGTGTGTGTGAATATTTTAGTGGTTTACATATTAAGATTGTTTGGTTTTCAGAAAGGAGGAGGAGGAGGAAGAGGAAGAGGAAGAGGAGGAGGATGAAGAAAAGAGGAAAAAATATATATGTGTGTGGCTTAATATTTTTGTATGTTTGTTAGTTTATATATTTAAATTATTTGGTTTTAAAAGAGGAGGAGGAGGAGGAGGAAGAGGAAGAGGAAGAGGAAGAGGAAGAGGAGGAGGAGGGGGGTTAGTAGTAGTGTTTTTGATATACATTGTTTCTTATTATTGCAGGAAGAAGATGAAGAAGAGGAGGAAGAAGAAGAAGACCAGAGAAAAACAAGAAGAGGAAGGCCAAAGAAGATAAAGAAGAAGAGGAGGAGGAGGAGGAAGAAGAAGAAGACCAAAGATGAAGAAGAGGAAGAGAAGACAAAACAGAATATAGAAGAATGCTCTCTCTCTCTCTCTCTCTCTCTCTCTCTCTCTCTCTCTCTCTCTCTCTCTCTCTCTCTCTCTCTCTCTCTCTCACTCACAGCCCACAGCCCCACAGTATGTCCCCCCCACAGTATGTTAACTTACCCCACAGTCACTTCCCCCACAGCCTCTCTCTCTCTCTCTCTCTCTCTCTCTAATAATAATAATAACAATAAAATGAAATAGAAATATGTTTTTTCCTTTTTTCCTTACAGAGAGAGAGAGAGAGAGAGAGAGAGAGAGAGAGAGAGTTACAAAGAATCTTAATAAAAACTACAATATGACATTAGAGAGTAAAGACACACAGACAGACAGACAGACAGATGCAGCGGCAGCAGGCAAAAGGAGAGAGAGAGAGTGTTGTTCATTGTCTAAATTAGGAGAAAATAAATTGTTCTTTCTTCTTACATCTTCTCCTCTTCTTCTTCTTCCTCGTCTTCTTCTTCTTCCTTGTCCTCTTCTTCCTCTATATCTTCACAATCTGAAATTAAAAAACTTAATTAATATCATGAGAGAAAGAGAGAGAGAGAGATGCATGGGATTTCCAAAATATTAAAAAACATTGAAAAACATTAAAAAAGATGGAAAAATATTTTAAAAAAAGATTGAAACATAAATTAGATTGAAAAAAGAATTGAAAAACATAAAAAAAAGAAAACACTTTGTAAATCATTGGAAAACATTAAAAAAGATGGAAAAACAGTGAAAATATATTAAAAAACATTAAAAAACAAAAATATACAAAAATAGCACCAAAAACTGAAAAGTATTGAAAAAACATAAAAAAAACGCTAATAACATAAATGATTACCTAATTAAAAAATAAACAATAATATTAAAAAACACAACCTTTCATTTATTTTTCCTTCATATCAACTAATCTGAAAATAAACTTAACTTTCTATTGATTTTTCTTTTTGACCTTAAGTTTTTTTGTGTAATTAGACGCTTTTATTGCCGTTAGGAAGGGTGTGTGGAGGTGACAACATTAATGGCCACACTCTGTACTATTTTAACCCACACAGCAGTTTCCGAAGCTGTGGAAAAGCGAATAATAAGCTGAATAAATAGGAAAAAATGCCTCCCAGTACTGAAGGGGTTAGATTAGCTCAGGTCAGGCTATTTCACCTCTAAGTTTGTCAGACTAATGTTACAGTTTTTAAAAGGTTGAGTTGTGTGGCTCATATGTAGATTTATTTATTCATTTAGTTTTGTACCTAACCTAACCACCACCACCACCTTCCTAACTTGATAAAATAAATTACTTAGTTAAGATGCAGTAGGTTAGGTTAGTTTTAAGTACTCTAACCCAGTGGTTCTCAATCTTTTTTTCAGTGATGGCACTCTGAATTTATATAATCCTTTCTGTGGCACCCCTTCCCCTCACCATCATCACCCCTCCTCACGTGAATTAACTTCCAATATACAACTGTACCTGTTTAAATTACTTTAATTAATGATTTAAAATCCGTACTCAAACCAAAATTAACATATGATGATGTACTGTAGTAATACAACATGCCCAAACATAGTGGAACATCAGTGGAATTAGATTCAGAATATTACATTAACTCAAAATATTAGAGCAAGTAGTAACTTCCTATACTGACAGTTAATCTCTCTCTCTCTCTCTATACACACACACTTATAAAACTCCCACCTTTACTTAAATAACCTCACTTTTCTCACTTATCCCACTACTTACACACGCCCACGCCTGTCCGCCCACCACTCACACACACGCCCACGCCCACAAACACCCAAAAAATTCCCACTAAAAACACAAGAAAATATAAAAAAATGATAACTTTTCATCTCACCCTCTCCCTCTCTCTCTCTCTCTCGTGACTATTCTCCTATTTTAACGTAACTGACACGCCCACACACCTGTAATTTGGCATCCAGTGGGCGGTGTGGGCGTGGCAGGCGTGGGCGTGGCGTGGGTGTGGGCGTGTGAGGTGAAATAAATGGAAAAAATGGAAAAACATAAACACTCACCACCATTTCAGTCTGGCAGGTTCCATCTTGTGACTTTTTAAGAGTTGAGTATTTTGTCGACATTCAATTGATTTTTTTTATTTTTGCGTTTTTTCTATATAATTTGTCCAAAAAATGATGTGGAAAATTATGTTGATGTTTGTTTTATATGTTTTTTTGTGTTATTTTGGTGTTTTACGTGTTTTTTTCGATAATTTTCTGGAATTTGGGGGAAAACGCGTGTAAAATTTTCTAAGTTCGATTAATTTCTCTATTTTTTTGTGGATTTTTTGTTTTTTTGTATTTTTGAGAGAGAGAGAGAGAGAGAGAGAGAGAG
>CM035213.1:2647460-2654165 GCA_020233015.1 Callinectes sapidus | reverse complement strand
GAGAGAGAGAGAGAGAGAGAATTCATATACCACCACAAAATAAGTCAAACGTAGCCACAGGTCAAACACATCAAGTACTTACAATCATCACAGGTCATAGCAGGTCAAAGTGAGGGTCCATAGGTCACAAAAGGTCAAAAATAAAGAGTCCCAAGTCCCAGAGGTCAAAATAAAGCATCACAGGTCATAGGTCATACAAGGTCAAAATAAAAGAATAAAAAGTCACAAAAATCCCATAAAAGGTCAAAATAAAAGGTCAAAATAAAGGGTCAAAATAGATAATAATAAAGTATGAGGTCACACACAAGTCATTCTAGGTCAGGTCACAAGAGATGGAGCACAGTGGAGTCCTTGCAGCTTCCCAGTTTCCCAGTACACTGCTGATAACACTGCTTTGGTTCACCACTACCTTCTTATCAGTACACACACACACACACACACACACACACACACACACACACACACACACACACACAACCCAACCTAACCTAACCACAACTAGGTAAATAAACACGCATGTACACACACACACACACACACACACACACACACACACACACACACAAATAACCTAACTTAACCACAACTAGGTAAATAAACACACACACACACACACACAGTAATCTGTTTATCCTTTTGAGTTGCATGTTTATCTGTTCCCTCTGTGTGTTCAGGTTAGGTTAGTTTTTTTCAGCTAGTTATGCAAAGTTGAGTAAATAATATGGTGTACAAATGTTCTTCCTAATTCTCTCTCTCTCTCTCTGGAAATGATTTGTATAGTGATCTGAAAATACGCCTTTTTTTTTCTTTCTCATGGCCTCAATAAAATGTGAAAAACCTGTAGTTGATAATTTTTACTCTCCTCCTCCTCCTCCTCCTCCTCCTCTATAGAATATCAACATCATACCTACTTTTTCTATTACAACAAACATTTCTACACTTCCTCTATGAAGAAAAACAGACTACAACTTCTTTATATTCCTTACACTACAGCTTTCTGCAACCTAACCATCCTTCACGTAAAACTACATGCACCTAACTTAACATACATACCGTACTTCATCCAAAATATAAAAAAGATGAAAACATAAAAAATGAAAAAGATGGGGGAAAAAAGAAAAAAAAAACATCTTTCTCTTTTTTTTTTAAGGACTGGCACCACAAAGGGAATTTTTTTAAACATTATTTCACCCTTAGTCAGATCCTTTTTATGTAGAAAAACACATAGGAAAAAACACAACATAAGACAAGACTGAACACTGTATATCACCATTCTTATCTTTAATATACAAAGTGTGGTGCCAACAAACGAACAAACAAACAGTTATGGGCTTGTCCTTTTGTTCATCCTCGCCATATCCTGGAATTCTCATCACTCGTCTATCTCATTATTCATATTTCTCATTCTTTCACATTCATTGAAATCATTATTCACTTTCTTTCCTCCTTTTTAGATGTGACTCAACACAAGGGACAGGATGTTACAAAACTGGTTATCTACATTTGTCCTAAGCTATGCGGTATGAAATGTTCTGCTCTCTCACTCCACTCTACTCAACTCTCTAACTCCCCACAGATGATTTCTGGGATTCTGAAATGCTCTGCTGCCTCACCAATATTCTTTAACTCCACAGAGATAATTTGCTGTGATTCTGAAACACTTTGCTCCCTCAACACTATTTTCTAACCCCCAAGAGATGATTTTGTGGAATTCCAAAATACTCTTCTCCCTCTCCACTACTTTATAATTTCCCAAAGATGATTTGCTGTGATTCTGAATTGCTCATCTCCCTCTCCACTATTTTTTAACTTCCCAAAGGTGATTTGCTGTGATTCTGAAGTACTCTGCTCCCTCACCACTATTTTCTATTTCAACAGAGACGATTTGTGATGTTTCTCATGCTCATAATGTAGATGTCTAAATTTCTCATTGGATCCATAAATGTGGTACCCAAAATATCACTTTTATCCCATAAATTTATGTAAAGAGCAAACATTGCTTAAAAGAAGAAAAAATCATACTTCAAAACATACGTACATTAAAATAATGTCTTACAACAAACCAATAACTACAAAAATCAATATTATTTGAGAGTACTGGCAGAAAATAGTTATAAATACGTAGAAAGTAAAACTATCTTCATATAGAGAAATCTGAATTACTTCCCATAACAAGTACCACCATCTCCCAAAATGACCATGGACACTGGTATTCTATAAGCAAAGACAGCACCAGCTGAGCACAGCCATTAACCCCTTCAGGACTGGGCCACCTTTTCACCTTGAGATTTGGTATGATTAAACACTTTTACTGACATTAGGAAGGGTCTATGGTAGCCAGAAGATTAATGGCCAGAGTTTGCACTGTTTTAATCCCACATGAGTTTCTTAAGCTGTATAAAATCTCACAGTAGTAACCAGAATGCATATGAAAACACATTACTGTACTGAAGGGGTTAAAAGTGCATGAAATTCATGGTAAACAATTAGTTCAGAGACAATAAAGGGAGGATCACGGCGAATTATAGCTTATGACTTAAAAGTATGTACAACACATGATACAGTACTATAAAAGAAAAGAATTATTAGTGAGAAATTAAAAGGGAAGATTGTAACAATAACTTTACTTATGAATTAAAAAGTACATGATATCATAGAGTTTAACAATTACTTTTGAGAAAATAAAAAGGGAGATTATAGCAATAACTTAACCTATCAATTAAAAGTACAATACATGATACATATTATGAAAGAAAAAAAGTTGTGAGACATTAAAAGGGAAAACTACAGCAATATCTTAACCAAAGAATTAAAATTAAGATATATGATACAGTATTATAAAAGAAAGAATTAGTTGTGAGAAGTTAGAAGGTAAAATTATAGAGATGCTTTAACCAATGAATCAAAAGTATATGACAATATTAAGTAAAACAATTTGTTAGCAGAAGTTGAATTAACCTATGACTTAAAAGTATAACATGCATTATATAAAGTAAAACAAAAAAAAACAAAAAAACTAAGAATATGGAGATAACTTAACCTATGAATGATGTAAAAGTTAATTTGTGAGAAATTAAAAGGGAGAATTATAGCAAAAATTAAGAATAATAAGTGAAATATGTACAATATAAAGGAACATTAGTTCTGAGAGAAAAAGAATCTATAGAGAACTTGACCTAAGAATCTAAAGTACATGAAAATATAAACTAAATGGGAAGATTAAGAAAATAACTTTAACTTTCTTTTTCTTTTTTTCTATTAACTAAGTCATAATTTACACAATGAAGGCAAAAAAGTAAAATTATGAAGTGAATAAACTTAGTCTAACTTGATCAAACCCTCAGATGAAAATGTGCCTTTTATTTTGATACCGAGTAAAAAAAAACAGCAATTTGACATTTTTCTCCTACTTCCACAATTCGTCATAAATTACACAATAACGAGAAATATACAAAAATAAATAAACACAATATTTCAAAGGGAAATAAAAACAAGAGCAAATTACCACACTAAAATTAATCCCAAGACCCTCAAAACTGTCTTTAGCCTGACCCGACCCCCCATACACACACCTGACCTAACCCCACACATCCCCCCAAAAAACCCTAACCCCACCAAACACCTGATCCGATCTTCCCTAACCTGACCAGCGCCACGCACACACCTGACCTGACCCCAAAACACGCAAAACTGACCTTGACCCCACCACACACCTGACCTGACCACCAGTCCTCACTCACACAAACACCACCCATAACACACCAAAAAACTTAACTTGAAGCCACCACACGCCTAACCTGACCCCAGAAACACCCAAAACTGACCCGCACCCCATTACACCCCAGACCTGACCTTTCCAGAGCTAAGCAGTAACATTTTTCTGACATTCTCCCATAAATAACGTAGTGGGCGGCCTGACTCACCTGGCATGGGCCGCGCGGGGTTGTGGAAGGTACTCATGGTCACCTCACACTCCCTCCATCACAACCACAACCACACAGGAGGTCAGGTCACAGCGGTGGGGGTGAAGGAGTGGTGTATAGATAAGTCCACAACCGCCCCCTCCTCCTTGTTCTTGTTGACATGGAGGGCTCGGTCTGGGTCGGTCTTGATCTTAAGGTACAAATGGCTCGGGGTTCTTCTTATATCCTTGGTAGCTCATGTAGAGGGTAATTAAAAGGATAGAAGGGGGTTAAAAAAATAAGGGGTATTCAGTACATTAGTTATCTTTTACATCTATCACGCCACATAGCCAAAAACTTCATTCCAACCGGGTGGCATTGGAGGTGTTCACTGTCGAAATATCCTTCCTTGACATGGTTGAAATCAAATAGCTAATCGTTTTGTATGATAGTCTCTCTCTCTCTCTCTTTACCTAGTTGTATTGACTAGCAATGCACGAGATCTTTATCAACATCTAAGATCAGGGAAGGCTTAAAAGGGTATATTTTGCAATTTCTACCCACACAATAATAGCTAATCCTGAGATCTTGTGCTAGGAGGGGGGGGGGGTAGTAGTAGAAGTCCTCTTCCTCTTCATTCTTCCTCGTTCCTTCTTTCTTCCTATTTTTTCTTAATCTTTTCCTTTTTTCTTCCTTCCTTCTTTGTAGTGGATGGTTAGGTTGCAGAAAGCTGTAGTGTAAGGAATATAAAGAAGTTGTAATCTGTTTTTCTTCATAGGCGAAGTGTAGAAATGTTTGTTGTAATAGAAAATGTGGGTGTGATGATATTCTATGGAGGAGGTGGATGAGGAGGAGGAGAGTAAAAATTATCAACTACAGGTTTTTCACATTTTTTTTTACTTTTTCAAGCCATCAGAGAGAAAGACAAAATAAGACACATTTTCAGATCACTATACAAATCATTTCCAGAGAGAGAGAGAGAGAGAGAGAGAGAGAGAGAGAGTGAGTTAGGAAAAACATTTGTACACCATATTATTTACTCAACTTTGCATAACTAGCTGAAAAAAAACTAACCTAACCTGAACACACAGAGGAAACACATTACCATGCAACTCAAAAGGATAAACAGATTACTGTGTGTGTGTGTGTGTGTGTTTATTTACCTAGTTGTGGTTAAGTTAGGTTATTTGTGTGTGTGTGTGTGTGTGTGTGTGTGTGTGTGTGTGTGTGTGTGTGTGTGTGTGTGTGTGTGTGTGTGTATGTTTATTTACCTAGTTGTGGTTTAGGTTAGGTGTGTGTGTGTGTGTGTGTGTGTGTGTGTGTGTGTGTGTGTGTGTGTGTGTGTGTGTGTGTGTGTGTGTGTGTGTGTTTATTTACATAGCTGTGGTTTACAGGAGTGGCTTGATCCCTTAGTCTCCTGTCTTTGTATTTATTATCCAGTTTCGTCTTCAAAGCACAGACAGTTTTGGCATTTACAATTTCCTCACTAAGCTCATTCCATATATTCACATTTTGACACTTCTTCTTAATGTCAGTCTTCTACAATATTCTTCACTTCCATGCTTCTTTGCCTTGTACTCTGTGTCAAAAGTAAAAAGAAAAAGTCTGTCCATATTCTTATTAGGTTTGGTGGGTGGGTTTCATAGTGTTCTGTCTCCATGTATCCAACATTTTCTTAACCCACTTCTGTATTGGGGACACTTTTTTTTTACCTTGTTTTGGACATCATTAGATGATTTTATTGACATTAGGAAAGCTCGATGGAGGTCAGAAGATTAATGGCCAGGGTCTTCATTATTTTAATCCCTGCATAAGTTTCTGAAGCTGTTTAAAATTGTCAAATAATAAGAAAAATATATATGAAGATGTGTCATAGTACTGAAGGAATTAAATCTATATAAGTTGGTTGCTCTGTGTGTATATGTGTATGTGTGTACATGTGTGTGTGTCTGTGTGTACTGATAAGAAGGTAGTGGTGAACCAAAGCAGTGTTATCAGCAGTGTACTGGGAAACTGGGAAGCTGCAAAGACTCCACTGTGCTCTATCTCTTGTGACCTGACCTAGAATGACTTGTGTGTGACCTCATACTTTATTATTATCTATTGTGACCCTTTATTTTGACCTCTCTCTCTCTATCTACTTCTTACCATTTCTATTCTTATTTTGCCTTCTTTTTATCTTTCTTATTTACTTTAATCTTGCAGCATCCTTTCCTCCCTTTGCCTCATTTCTTTTCTCTCCTTTCCTGCTGTCTTTGAGTTCTTCTCTCCTGATTCCTCCTCCTCTTTTTTCCTGCTTCTGCTCTTCCATCCCTCAATGTCTCATCTTCATTTCCTCAGATCTGTACGGGACAAGGAAAATAAATAAATATACAAATATATATACACCTACAAAGAGCAAGGGTGTTTAAGAATTGAGAGGAAGCTTTAATACACAGGGTTATATTATTCTATACTTTACAAGGTGAACTGGTATAGAAATGTTAACTCTCTCTCTCTCTGTGAATCCTTACAATGAATATTTTCTACAGTGCTGGTAATATCAACAAGCGACATCCATAATTGTAAAAGGCTAAATACTTTTACTCATCTATTTCATTTACTTATTTCTTTTTTATAATGTAGTTGGTAAAAAATACGAGGAAAGCGACAAAAAAACCTCACTGAGGCAAACCTCTCACAGTTAAATAGATAAATCAGCCAAGACTCAAGGAAAATTATATGATGATGATGACAGACAATAAACTTACCTGGAGTTCACATTATGATGACTATCTCTTGCATATTCATCAAAAGCAGTGAT
>CM035213.1:2614960-2642460 GCA_020233015.1 Callinectes sapidus | reverse complement strand
AGAACTTGATACTGCCTCAAATAAAGAATGGTCTTGGGCGTTCCAATTATTTTGGCGCAAAAAGCCGCCCTTATTTACGATCATAATGACGCCAACCACACCTACCTCCACCCCCCACACGCATGACAGACATTCAAAACAGCCCACAGTACTCATAGAGAGCATTAAATTTTACTGTTGAGCCCAAATAAATAGTCCAAGCATAAATGAATATATCCTTAAATATGTGCTGGCTAGCGGGCGGCCACGGGCGGCGGCGGGCGGCCGCGGGCGGCGGCGGGGGCCCGGTTTGGCTCCGGAACCCCCCCTCATATCTCACTAAACCTTCACAAAACCTAAACTTGACCACGAAAGCTATATCTCAATGGCTAATATGAAAGCCTACTATCATGGCTGCACACTGTGGCAAGATGAGCCTATAATAATGAGAGATAAGGCTGAAAATGACCGATGAAATGAGAAGCAAAGATGACACCGGGGTCTGTGGAGGAGTAGCCCCTCCTGACTAGCCTAAGTAAACATTGGCACCTTAAGGATTATGTCACAGCGCCCTGTAGTCACCTTGATATCTTGGTCCAGCCCCTGTGATTCAAACTTGCAGCTTCAGTCCAGTAATTAGATGATCTGAACACTAAAAGCACTCGTGAAACACTGCTAGTTACCGTAAAAATCGTCTTCATATGTCAATAGAATGCTAAAACACTCGTGTAATCTCACTAGTCACTTTCACCACAGTTTTTCTGGTAGAAATCGTCTTAATTTGCGATTGGAATGGTAAAATCGTTCAACCAGAGGCTTTTCAATGGGTTAAAAGTAGCTAATCTGCCCTCACCTTCACCCACCCAACACTAGGCAACCAACTGCTGGCTGGCTGGCTGGCTGGGCAGACACCACGCCAGCCGCCCCTCCCACCCCACCCTTGGTGTCTGCTGGCCGGAAAACAGCTTGCTTTGAAAGAAACGTAACTCTGAAAGACATACATAGTATGTCTATAGTACTTAAGTGGCCCTACTATACAACACCACTCTCCTCCTAAGCACAGCTGGAGTGGACAGCCGCCTCAAAACAGCACAAGTTGTAACCATGCGACTTATAGACCACTGGCAGGGTGACACTGACCGTCCTACCTTACCTATCCACGGGGTGTACAGCGGCAGCAGGACGACTGACAAGCCCAGCCACAGCCAGCCTGCCAGCAGGCCTCCCCCACCACCACCAAGCCGCCACCGCCACGTCAGCCAAAAAACAATAGACACACTACATGCCTGGTGGGATCAAGTTCCCTTCCAAGAAATTAATTAAACAAACCCATGTTAATATCATTCATGATACACTCCCATCTCCAAAGAGAGATGTATAAAACCTTCACAATTCTTCTACAGGAAGTAACACCACCAGTCTGTGAACAGATCTACACAATGTTTTATCTTTAACACCCTCATAGTCAGCACCATAACATAAGAGGGTGGCGACTGCAGAAGGCCTGGCAGTATGACCTATACAAGGCAGCCCCTTTCATTAATCAGTAGTACATCTCTATCCATAATACTCTCATCTAACCTTTTTTTCAATTCTACCAATTGACTCTGCGCTCACTACATACATGTCTGTTTCTCCAGCCTATTCCAATAATTCACCACTCTGTTAGTGAACCAATGTCTACCCATGTCTGTCCTCAACCTGCTGAATCTGCGTGTCCTGGCCTGCCCTGGCTACTAATTTCTATCACCTGTTCAATGCTTCCTTTATTTATCACTTTTACTCATTTGTAAACTTCAATCATATCGCCTCTTGCTCTCCTTCTCTCTAGGGAGTGGAGATTAAGACAATTTAACCTATCTATATAGGGTAAATTTCCCATCATCCCCTGAATCATTTTGGTCATTCTTCTCTGAACTGCCTCCAGGGACTCTACTCTATATCCTTCCTATAATACGTGCACCAAAATTAAACTGCATTGTCTACATGGGGTATAACTAGTGCTAAATACAACCTCAGAATGACTGACCTCTGCCGGAGTCCTATTTGTCACACACCTCCCTAGAAAACCCAATATTTTGTTGGCTCTATTTCTAGCTAGAATGCACTGTTGCCTTGGACGTAGGTCACTACTAACTTGTACATACTCCCAAGTCCCTCGCACTATGTGTCTTTCCTAAGGTGTTTTTATTTAATGTATATTCTACAGGCCAATTTTCCTTACCTATGCTCATACTGGTACACTTGTTAACATGAAACTGCATTTTCCATTTCTCTGACTAATCCTGTCATCTATCTATGTCCTCTTGTAGCCACCTAGTATCCTCTATATTCCTAACTGGTCTTGCTATTTTTGTGTCATCTGGAAATTTACTGATATCACTGCTTATTCCTGCTTCTAAGTCATTTATGTAGATTACAAATAGCAGCGGTCCTAAAACTGAACCCTGTGGAACATTCTGATTTCTTTCCATTCATCTGTACCCTCTATTCCCTATTTGTAAGCCATCCATCATCCCCTGATC
This sequence comes from Callinectes sapidus, assembly GCA_020233015.1. Classification (NCBI taxonomy): domain Eukaryota; kingdom Metazoa; phylum Arthropoda; class Malacostraca; order Decapoda; family Portunidae; genus Callinectes; species Callinectes sapidus. Next base: position 2,639,956 of record CM035213.1, on the reverse strand, counting down.
CACTCTAATACCTTCCCATCTATTCCATGAGCTCTGTCTGATCTTACTTATCAGTCTCCTATGGGGTACTCTGTCGAAGACTTTGCTAAAATCCAGATAAATTATTACATCATACCTGTCACCACTATCTAAGGTTTCAAATACTTTCCTGTAGAAGGATAATGCTTTGATATGAGAGCTGAAGACAGATTAAGCTTCTTAGTTTATTACATAAACTACTACATGCAAAAACCACATCAAAACACTGCACTTCCCATCCAATAGTTATAATACAATACAATAAGCAACATAGCAATGCTGTAACACTAACAAATACTTTACTACACTACTACACCTTTAACTAACAAAGCAAGCTACAAAAAATGACAGAACATACTAACACAACATCCCTCACACAAGTAAGCTGAGGAAGACAGGCAGATAGAGAGAGGGTAACACAGGGGCCTGAAAATTTTATGCGCTTTTTATTTTCATGGTTTTTGTTGACCTTGGCCAACTTCAGCCTCTTACATAAAGAACAAATCATTCATGCTGCCCTTTGCTTCGAGTTCTCTCTATTCCTCCTGTCTTGTTTTCAAACCTGCAAACTACTAATATATCCATGATTTAATTCTAAGATGGCAGATTTCCTTCACTTTATAATACAGTGTCATGAAATGAAAGGGCTTTTGGGAGAAATATGTTGTTTCTTTGCTACACATTTAGTAATGAGACAGAAATGTGTGAAGCAGTTAGTTATCAAAAGGAGCATTGATTATTGCCAGTGTTAACCCCTTCAGTACAGGGACACATTTTCAAATTCATTGTATTCATTTTTTGCTGATTTTATACAGCTCCAGAAACTCATGTGGAGATTTAAATGGTGCAGCCTCAGCCCATTCATTAGTTAGTCTTCTGACCTCCTTACACACTTCCTGATGTCAATAAAATCATTTTATCACAACCAAAACTTGTGGCAAATCTGTGTCCCAGTACTCCAGAAAGTTAACTTGCATCCTAAACCACACCTGCTGACACACACACACCCACAGTACAAGATACCTACAGTGCAGTACAAGTCAAATTTTTCATAAGATCTCCATATTGGCCACAAATAACAAAATGGAAACCTTCACCATTACTAACAGATAATAATGATGATGACAAGAGATTCCCAATAAACTGACATTACATTATTTTTAAACTGTTTAGTTAGGGAGTTATTATTGAGTTCAATTGTTTATAGCAACCCAGAGTAGAATTATCATGTATACTAAAACTTTACTTGTTGACTTGAGCATGAGGTGGCTTTGTTACAAGTAGCTATTTTGATGGAGAAATTAATCAAGTTTAACTAAGTGCAAATCTAATTATCAACAGTGCATTGATTATTGTACAACTACATCCCCTCTCTCTCTCTCTCTCTCTCTACTTCTTACCATTTCTATTCTTATTTTGCCTTCTTTTTATCTTTATTATTTACTTTAATCTCGCAGCATCCTTTCCTCCCTTTGCCTCGTTTTCTCTTCTCTCCTTTCCTGCTGTCTTTGAGTTCTTCTCTCCTGATTCCTCCTCCTCTTTTCTTCCTGCTTCTGCTCTTCCATCACTCATGTCTCATCTTCATTTCCTCAGATCTGTACGGGACAAGGAAAATAAATAAATATACAAATATATATCCACCTACAAAGAGCAAAGGTGTTTAAGAATTGAGGGGAAGTTTGAATACACAGGGTTATATTATTCTCAATTTTACAAGGTGAACTGGTATAGAAATGTTAACTTTCTCTCTCTCTGTGCATCCATACAATGAATATTTTCTACAGTGCTGGTAATATGAACAAGCGACATCCATAATTGTAAAAAGGCTGAATACTTTTACTCATCTATTTCATTTACTTATTTCTTTTTTATAATGTAGTTGGGAAAAAATACTAGGAAAGCGAAAAAAAAACCTCACTGAGGCAAAACTCTCAGTTAAATAGATAAATCAGACAAGACTCAAGGAAAATTATATGATGATGATAACAGACAATAAATTTACCTGGAGTTCACATTATGATGACTATCTCTTGCATATTCATCAAAAGCACACACGCCACAGCCAAGGCCGTTAGTCAGTCAGTCAGTCAGTCAGTACCACAAGCTAATAGTATCCTCAGGTGTTTGAGAGGCCCGGCCAGGACAGAGGACCTCCACCATCACCCTGCACAAAAAGGAACATTAAAGATGGTTTGGGTGAAACAAAACAACAAATGTTAATGTATTTACCTTCCATAGCTGAAAATTTGGAAATAATAAATAAAGAGAACAAAATATACAACACAGTAACACAATGTAAGACACTTTAAGATGGTCAGTCAAAGGAAGGAAACTGGTAAAACTGAAAAGCTTTTGTTTTAGTAAAGTCACAATATACTAAGAAGCCATCTTTTTACAGATCTATGCATATATGGTGCCTGCACAGGAATGGCCATAGTAGGATTCTATAACACAGATGACTGAACACTACCATCTGTGCTCACTAGTCTACTTAAACTGAGGAGGAGGAGGAGGATGAGGAGGAGGGAGAGGAGAACGACGCGGAATGGGGAAAACGCATTTGTGAGGTTACACGCCCTTTTCAAATGTTATCTCTTGTGCATACTTGTTGTTTCTCAAGAGACATTGACAGTGGCAGCAAGTAATGGTGGGCTACCGCACCAGAGAGGAGCTGTACTACGGCTTCCAGGGGCAGGGCAGGGCTATGGCCACTGTGGGAGGCACGATGATCGCCAACCACCACTCCCACACTATCTCCTGTCCTCCAACCAACCTTATCTAATATAAGGGAAGAAAAAAACACATTCAAACCATGCAGAAATATAAAAATACGCACTCAATACAAAAAATAAACATTTCTCCATTGAAAAACACCCCAAAACATTTTCAAGATAAAAAAAACTCAAAAATGGTGTGGGGGGGAGGGTCGTATATAGGCAGCTGAATTAATTTTCTTTTTACTTGTATCCTTTAATTTAATGTTAATAGCTTACCTTGCGAAAAAAAAACAACAACTAATATTGAACAGTTACACACTCCTTCTGATTCTCTCTTCCGTAATAATTTCATCTTCTGACCTACTCACAATCATTATCTTACTTTTTCCACTGTTAAACTGAACTCCAAAGTCTCTTTCATGCTACATCTCATACAGTATCCCAACTGAGCCTGCTGCCTTCCCATTCTTCTGGAAGCGCTTACTGAGGCTGAAATGCTGGAAAAAAGTCAAACTATTTATCTAAACTCTTAACTAATTCAACATTCAACATAAGCAATTTGGCATTCAGCATTTTCTTCTCACTAAGGTTGACCAATTCAACACTTAGCATTTTTTTCTTTCTCTCAATAAGATTAAAAGAGTTTTGTCAGGACATGTTGGTTTATTAGCAAGAGGTAGAAAGCTTTTTTATATGTATACAGTACCTTGTTCTGATACAAAACATAATGTCCAGTTCAGTAATACATCATACATATGCAGGATCAAACCTCGCTCTGGGGCTGTGTGGGTCTGGTGGGAGGGGAAGTGAGAAACTGTTTTTCATAGGCCAAAGAAATTATTCCTAAGATTCTCATGAGTGTTCCCTTCAGTGATGGTACAGATTTCTTGTTCAACTATTACAAGAATTACCAAAACCCACTTGGATAGCTCAGGAACTTCCACTGTAGCCTGTTAAATATTACAAACGTGAAAATACCATTGAAAACCTCAATAACTTCCACTACAGCCTGTTGAAATATTACAAACATGAAAAGAAAATCTGCTCCAGGCCGTTAAACTATCACAATAATAAAAGCACCTTTGAAAACCTCAATAACTTCCATTACAGCCAACTAAACTATTAGAAACATGAAAACGCCCTTGGAAACCTCAGTAGCTTCAACTACAGCCTGTTAATTTATCATAACAATCAAGAAAACGCCCTTGAAAACCTCAGCAACTTCCACTGTAATCTGTTGAAAGCGCTGAAGTCAAGATGCCCAAATGTTTGAGAGTAGACTCCAAAATCCAATCCTGATAACATATATAGCTGACCAGAATATCATTACTTTACCTTAGCAACTCTTCAGAACTCTAACAGATGGCCAACATAGCATTACCTCCCTTTGCAAACCCCCTGATAACTCTAATAAATGGGAAGTATGACAGAGGGAGGCTTCAAGACATTCATGCCATTCTTTTGGCTAACTCTCTCAGACCTACTTGGGGACTGGCATCTAAGTGGGGATTTTTGTATAGTAGTAGCTTCTGTTGCCCTTGGCCAGATTTTCCTCTCTTATATAAACAACAAAAAAAGTTGTTCTCTCCCTTCTCCCTCTTCCACCAACACACACACACTTACACACACACACACACAACCCACAGAGCCTGATTCACTGGTAGCAAGAATGTTGATGAACACAAAACTATAGTTATCACAATATGTGTAAACAAAAAGCAGGTGAAAGATGACGTAAGGTAAATATCAACAGAGAGAGAGAGAGAGAGAGAGAGAGAGAGAGAGAGAGAGAGAGAGAGTATACAGTAGTCATTAGAGTAAGAAAGGTATCAATTTACATCATTTCATCACAATTTGTCAACAATTTTTGAACAAGTAATAAACCATCATTTTATCATCAATAGCTTAGGTTTCCTGATTATCTCCTCCCTGGGGCTTATAAATGACCCTGTAATATATCAGTGTTAAAATATCACAAACTTCAATAACACATCACTAAATCAAACCAATCTCTAAGTAGTGACTAAGCTGTTTCTTTCTCTTCTAACAAGCATTCAACTCACACAAGCACCACAGTCTTACATCTCATCTCAGTAATGTGAGATATGCTTGACAACTTGTGCTGCTGTGGTCATAGTGAGGTGATGGTGTACATAAGTGTATTACTAGTGTTCTCATCCACACTACCAGGCTGCTGTGGACAATGTGCTCTGCCTCCTCCCAGCCTGCAGTGTCTGGCTGTTAAATGCTCATCGATTCTTAGTGTTCAACTCCAGGCTTGGAGGAGGAGGTGGAGCACCCTGTCCTGTTGTGAGGACCCTCCTTTGTGCAATAGACCGCAGAATAGCACTGCTACACACCACAGCACACAGGGTTGTCCTCCATAGGCAGTCTGATTGTTGATGTGGTGCTTCTCACAGCAAAGTTCACTGGTAGTACTGTATATTGTTGCATTCTTACTTCTAACTAACAATAATAGTCTTTAGTCTTCCCACACAGGATACAGATTACAAATTCACATAATCACAGAGGAACAAAATCTAATCTGGACTCAATATAAATGTTGCAATATCAGATATTTGATCCCACAAAAGGTTGATAATGGAAAACATCTTGTAAATGCAAAAAGATATATAGAGGTTCTGTTGACACAGCCCTTTCTCCTTACACACTAGATTACTAATAGTTACTTATGGCTAAAACAACTTGCACACAATGACAAAAATATAACAGTAACTTGCCATGAACATTTTTTTCTGCTTTGTAAATTTATTCAAACATCATGAGAGAAAGTTATTGCAGTCATTATTATTTTATCACCTAACATTCCCCTTGACTAATTCCCCTCTCCCTCACCCACCCACCCTTCCCACCAACACTGCACCTCCATCCTCTTACCACTGAGTCCACCCACTCTTCTCTTCCCCACCAACCCCTGCACCTCCATCTCTCTACCACACTTTGTCCCTGTAACTCTACCCATTTCCAACACTAAAACTTCCTGACAGTTACAATCCCTGCATTCTCACCTTACTTCCTAACACTTCATCCTTTGTCACTGCACGTCTAACTCTATCCTATCCTTCCCTTCCCTGACACTCCCTGCATATCTATCCTATTACCTGACAATTCTCTTCTCCCTGAATATACTTAAGTCCTTCTCCATCACAAACCCAGAGAAAAATTGACTTTCCTAAATATGTTGCCTTAATTTCAAGTTCCCCATTTCTATAGAGTAAAGGAGAGGAGATAATTAAAAGTAGATTAATATGAAATAAACAAACATGGTTGAAGCTAAGGAGATTTAGGATATAGGTATGTATATATGTATAGATATTTACACTTTGTGACATCAATGGACATTTACACACACACATACACACATACACACATTAACTGTATACCTCCTGTTACAGGTACCATTGCTGTCTTGTCTATGTGACTCATATGAAAACTAGTGTGCCTCAAAAATAGCATTAACAAGCCCTGTACTACACTGGCGGGCTGGAGTATTACATCAGCAACACTACCAATCACTACTGTAGTATACAAGGATCCTTTCATTAACTGTACGTAAACTTCTACTCTTGTATGCATGTACGGTTCCTTTGAGCATCAGAACTGCAGTGTATGAAGTAATGTAAAAGAAATATTGCTAAAGAAACATTTATCCAAGAATTGTTTTGCTAGATATAATCAGTATAAAATAAGAAGGAATATGGGTAGGCTGGTATAAGAGAGGAAAGTTTAAAAAGGAACATTTATCCAAGATTTGTGTAGGTAAATGTGATCAGTGCAAGGTAAGAAAGAAAATGGATTGGTATAACAGATGAAAGTTGAGGAAAGAAATGTTTAGCCAAGGTTTATGTAAAAGTCAAGTCCTTAAATCTTAATGTATAAACTCATGAATCAACACAGCCTTAAGAATCATGGAAATTATGCTCCTAAAATATCACAATTTTTTTTCACTGTGGTTGAAATGTAAAACTACTAAAAAGACACATACTATTGAAGTGTTGAGTGGTTTATATTTACTATTTACTTTCACTTCACTAACAAACAAGATAAAAGAAGGTTAGGTACAAATAATCAAACTATGTCAGTGTTCAGCAAAGGTGGATATCTATCAACTGTAAAATGAATAGTCTTTCCTGGCAAAACAAGTGAAAGGTGGGAAACTCAAGTACAACAGTGAATTATCATATGTACGTTATGCATGAGAGAATAATATGCTTAAAAATGTTTAATATGTCTCATCACAATCACAAACACTCCCTGCTCATTTTTTCCTGTTTATCACGGCTCATAACTTAAAATCTTCCCTATAAACTTAAAAAAATAACCATCACAGCTTATGACACTCGACAATTTACAGAACAGAATTAATACAAGCAAAACATCCCAAGCTGTACACAAACCTGCCACATAAAACACAAGACCAATGGAGAAGGTGTGTAGGTGAATAAACTTATGTTGGAATGCTAGTACATAAGAATTAGGTCAAGGGATGTTTGTAATGAATATCTGAGGTTGAAAAGCCAATAAGAAACAAAAACAATAACAACTCAGACACAAATACAAGGCAATAGTACTTAATGTCATAGAAATTAGTGATCTTACATTTCTTTAATAAAATCAGAAATCAGATATAAAAAAGAAAGCTAATAATTCTAAACAGATTCACATAAGGGAAAGAGGAGGGAAGCTTTGTGACAAAAAGGTGGTGATGGAGGTGGTGGTGGTGGTCTTGCTCCTGGACACACAAGGCCATGGCACGGAACATCTTTGAACTTTAGGTTAGGGCGAACACAGGGCAGGGCAGAAAGAGGCCTTGGTTCCTGGATTCTTGTTTGAGACAGGTGTGGGCATCTTCACTCTGAGCAACACAGGTGAGTAGAGGCAAAGCACATGAACGGTGAAAAATAAAGGGGAGGATTTGAATAGAGAGAAAAGCACCATAGTAAGTTACTTGACCCAAGCACAAGAAGGGTAGAAATAAAATGAGGGATTTAAATATAGAGTTAGGCACCATAGTAAGTTAATTAACTCTTTCACTATTATTTGGCATGTTTCTTAACCTTTTCAGTACTGGGACACTTTTTTGCCATGAGTTTTGGTAACAATAGAAGATTTCATTGAGATTAGGAAGGGTCTATGGGGATCAGAAGATTAATGGCCAGTCTATACTATTTTAATCCCTACATGAGTTTCTGAAGCTGTATAAAATTGACAAATAATGAGCAGAATAAATATGAAAATGCATCCCAGTACTGAAGAGGTTAATCACAAGCAAAAGCATTCATATTGGGTAATCTATTCTTCTGATCCTCTTTTCTTCCTTATAGATGCCTCATAAGATTCTGTATTTTGTAGTGTTGTGAATTGTTCTATCAAGCAGTGAAAGAATTAATGATAAATGCATATAGGGTTATTGCAATAATTTTTCAGCATAAATAGATGTAAAGAAAAATGGTTACTTATGTAAAAAAATAACTTGACAGGAAAAACATGCAACACTTAAAAAACAAAATAACAAATAGACTTTAATATACACAAGAAAAAAAAGAAAAAAGAAAAAAAAAAGAATAAAATCCTTGAAAACTTCACAAAATGATACAAAATAATACAAATGACACACACACTTGCACAGAACCACGAGATGAGCTGAGCGTCGAGAACCATGGTTAAGGAGTCAGTCTGAGCAGCAAACACTGACACCACATCAAAACAAACTAAACAATGAAAACTCCAGCCATAAAAAAAGGAGGAAAATATAAAAATCTCCACTGATTACAACCACATACAGAAATAGAATGTACATGTTATGGGTATTTTCAATGTTTACAATCCCCTACAAAGAAAAAAGATGGAAATATGAATCGCCGGGTGTGCAAATATCGTATGAAAGTTATCAAAATGTTTAGAGCACAAATAAAAAATTAGTTTTCATCATATTTAGAGAACAGAACACTACCACTGCTCTAGACTTATTACAGAGTCCTTGTTCCAGACACTTCACATTACTCAGTTAAGCCAAAAACAAACACTTGTGGAACAATAAGCATCTGCGGAAACAAGATCAATATTACAAAAGCTTTCTTCAAATTGCACAACTAAACCTTCACAATAACACCTCTTGAACATATAGCATCTGAAGAAACAAGATCAAGATTATAAAAGCTTATCATAGAAATAGAAATATTGATATGAAAAAGACATTACTCTTATACAAACCAGACACTTCTTGTGCGACTTGACAGGACGAAGACAAGAGTGGGGAGTAACAAAGATAAGGAGAAAATTATAATGAAGGCTAAACTGTGTCATGAAACCTTACAAAATATTCTGAGCCCATATTAACAGAGATTCTTAAGTATGTTTCTTTTTCTTAGAAGAATTTCTAGTCTTAAAATTCATCTTAACCTCCTCAAACTGATGTTGTACTTTAGCCATTATCTCCCCAGCAGCTTCAAATTTACTGCTGATGAGATAATGGTTAAAGTACATCAATTTCAGGAGTTTAAGATGGATTTCAAAACTAAAAATTCACCTAAGAAAAGTAACATACATGAAGAATCTCTGTTGATACTGGCCGTGGACTGGACAATACAGTACATGGAGGCAAGGCATCTGAGAGCTACTTGCAATGTATTACTCTATGCAAGCCGTCCACACTCCTCCCTCAGCCACTATGGGGCTACAGATGCTGCCTAAACCTCACCAACGATGTCATACAAAATTTAACACTACATATTGTTCTGCGGACTTGTTCTTGGCAAGGCGGTGCAGATGTGGGAAATGGAGGGACTGTTTCCTGTACATCCTGTGAGTGGACTGTTCTGTGGTGTACCCTGGCTACCCACTGACTATCTGGCCGGCTTCCTGGACTAGTGAAGCCAATGCAGTGTTACGCTATCATCCATATTCAGAAACACATCAGCGCTGCACCTCTACTATTTCAAAAGGCTCCTGTTTAAGTGGCACATGTTTTCAAGGATGTTTTTATGGTTCTAATGACAAATGAACAAGGTTACTATATAACTGACAGGAGAAACACCCTCAGAAATACAGCTTGTACTTTCTGTCACCTCTGAAAATAGTCGTGGTGAGAGAGTGGAGTGTTTCAGAATACGGACCTATGTGCCTTCAGCGGCTTTCAGTGGCTGGCCTAAGTGTGCTCTGAAAGACTGAACCAAACACACATCACAGGCATGAAGCACAGCAATATCATGGGAGATAACAGCACCAAAGGAACTCTGAGTAGGACATGAATCAAATACCAGAAAGTTAATGCTCTGGTGGGAAATAAGAGCTAAGTTCCCAGTAACATTCATGCACAGGACACTAAAACGTTTTCCTGCTTCAGTTCACAACACACGCTCTTAACTGGTGAATTATACAGAGATCTATGACACTTTTTCCCCACCACAGCTGTTCAATTGAGGCATCCTGTGTTAAGAATACTCATAACTTGAACTCATTGACTGGTCTGAGTAATCCCTCCACAGGACACCACAATCACACGAGGCTGGTTGGTATACTGTGCTGTGCTGTCGTTCACCACACAGAGGCATGATACGTGGCTGATCTGATGGGTGTGTGTGGCTGCAACACCCTTGTATATCTACTGCCAACACCAATACTGTATACGTAACACAGAACAGTGAGGCAAAACACTGAAAAAATACTTGTGATAACTGGAAACTTACTTATTTCTAATGATAAGTAGTATGTGGTTAGTCATATGAGAACTGTGGTTATTAGCAAGTTAATAATAATAATAACAACAATAATAATAATAATAATAATAATAATAATAATAATAATAATAATGGCAACTAACATCACTGGGAGAGCATAGCAGACATAAAAACACCACACATTATTTCTGAGGGTACAAAAATTCTTACACTCATACCAAAGCTGCAACATTGACACCTGTGTTTCTATGAGCTCTGGGCTGCTGCTACACTACACACTACACAGACCACTACTATTTGACAGGGTGGTGATGGCATGGCTGGCTGGAAGGAATCGGATCCCGTGGTGCAGCAAACGTGTCTTTTGAGCTCAGTTGCTGTGTCGTTGTGTTAGTGAGCGAGGGTTGCCCGGTGAGGAGCTGCAGGTCACCGGGTCCTAAGAAAGTCTTTGATCCTACTCTGACTTCAGTGCACCTGGTAGGATCCTATGGCTTGGCTGTGTGCATGGATGGATTCCTTCTCTCCCACAAACACACATGTATATATATGCACATAGATGTCTCTCTATCTAAAATGCTTTGTAAAACAGGATTTGAAGCCCCTAAACATCTTTTATAGGATATGACACCTCAAAATTCATCCTAACATCTTTCTTTGATCTCTCTATTCACACACACACAAACACACACATGCACTTCTCCTAGTAATCTGCAGCGACAAGTAATGATTGCAAGTCAGGATAACACATTTTGAAAACCAGAGAGAAGAGCATAACCTTTTCCACACACATACACATACACAATGGTCTGCTATGCAGAAACAATAAATAAAAACTAAAGAAATGCTGTGGCAAGACATTTCCACCGGTACACTAACACAGGGAAGCTGTGGCTGTGACAATGCCTCAGCGACTCAATACACAAACCTTGGGCCCGTATTCTTAAACATTTAGCTCTTTCACCATCACTATTTTCCAAAGGCTCTAGTTGGAGATAATCATCATTTTAAGGGCATTTTTATGATTTCGGTGATGGATTGGCAATATTTCTAATTTATTATAAGGAGAAACTGTTGTCTCTGTGATCTTGGAAAACTGTCATGGTGAGAGAAGTGTTTAAGAATACGAGGCTTAGTGTCACAGAGCTAATCTAACACTGATGCTGTGGCTGTGACCATTCCTGACCTTTCCTTGCTAGTCAACATGATGAGTGACCTAATCTAACATATCCTTGTGCAAACCATCTTAAAACCAATGACTGTGACCTCTAGCTAACGTTACAATGCCAGCAGTGACCTCAGTAATGCCTCGATGCTAATTCAGTGCCAAACTGCCGTGTCAGCATTCCAGTGAGCTCATAAAGACACCAGTCACTTCTTGCATGCCTTCACAGCTGAGGAACACAAAAATAACACAGAGAAAGACGCTATACATTGAAATCACAGGGTGTTCTCAGTTTGCTTCCACTGTGAACATTGCAGGTCATTTTCACTGAATTAAATATTGTATGTTGTATCGAAAAGTCTGTTTGTTTGAATTTGTATTGGGTATCAGAAAGGGAAAGGAACATAAAACTGATGATTGTAGAGAAGGTGAGGTGTAGGAAAGGCAAATAAAGCTTAGAATGCAGTGCAGTGTAGAGGAAAAAAACTAAGAGAAAAACAATAAACTAATTGCAGAGGGGAAAGGTAATTTTCAAGAGAGAAAAAAAGAACAAGAAAAAGAAAAGTTAACAATTTACGAGAAGCTAGAAGAGGTATAAATAAACAAACTGATATTGAAGAAGTGACAATACGAAGAATGAAGAATAAATGAAGGAAAAAGCAACAAGTGAGGAGTGCATGTGAGGCAGAGAAGCGGGAGTGTGTCAGCCAACGCAAGGACTCATTGTGAAGCGAAGGAGTGTGGACCAAAGTAATTCACCAGTCCAAACCACGGTAAAAACTGCCATCTACCGCGTGGAGGCTGAACTAAAACTATCAAGCCATAAGGGTGACTAGACCTCTTCTCATCGACTCTTGTGACTCTCTCCCTCTCTCTATTTGTATCTATCCACTTCTCTCTCTCTCTATTCATGTCTATCCATAACTCTCTGTATCTCTATTTATATCTATCGTTCTCTCTCTCTCTCTCTTGATTCATATATATCCATATCTCTCTCTTTATTCATATCTATCCATCTCCATCTCTCTCTCTAGTCATATCTATCCATCTCCATCTCTCTCTCTCTCTATTCATATCTATCTACCCATCCATCCATCTCTCTCTCTCTCTCTCTCTCTCTCTCTCTCTCTCTCTCTCTCTCTCTCTCCTTTTACAGGATTACTAGAGGAGATAAGAGTAAGAGCAGCTCAGTCCTTCACAAATTCTTAGGAGGAGGAACAAGACTGAGAAGACTTGGCCTGACTCACCAAAGGAACCACAACAACATCAGAAAACAAGTGAAGTCTCAAAAGTAGATAATAGAGACACAAATACCATGTTGAGAGAAAGAGAGAGAGAGAGAGAATGCAACCACCACCACACATACTCCCTAAGATGGAGAGAAAGTTTAATTATTCAAATAGATAACTGGAGAATAAAGACAGTTATTCATTTATATAGAGATAGAGAATATATAGCACTTCTTAAGGTACGGAGAGAGAGAATGTAAACACCAACACACACCTTGCTTACAGTGGAGAGAAAAATCAAACATGATGGATAATTCTGGAGGTAAAAAAGATATCCACTCATTTATATAGGGAGTAAAAAAAACAGTTCATAAGGTGGAGAGAGGTGGAGGAAGGTAAGGGTAAAAATCCACATGTGAAAGGTGGAGTGGCTATGTGGATCACCATGCATACTAAGAGGTGGAGAGAGAAAGTAAATAGCAACCCACAACATAGAGAGGTGGAGAGAGTCAGCCAACACCACCACAACATACTGGAAGGTGAGGGCAAAGATCCACTTGTGAATTAGGTGGAATGGCTATGTGGATCACCATGCATACTGAGAGGTGAGGAGAAGCTACAAGGAAAACATATGACTGACTGGTGACATTCTTTGGCTTTGCATTGGTGGAGTGACAGCTAACACTCGAGTAATCTGGCCTCACTTCCACTGTGTTTACCATCTTCTTTAATCCAAGTCCACTCATCTGCTTATTAATTACAAAACATATTAATTTGCAGATTCATGGTCACTTTCTTCAAACATACATTCATTAATCTGCTGTCAAAACTTGATAATTTAATTCTGGTACAGCACTTTCTTCAATCATAACTTTACCGATCTAATAAAATCTGATTATTCAAAGATTCTTAGCATACCAGGACCTAACAATCTGGTATAGCACTTTCATCTCAAGTCCACTGATTTAATAAACCTTCCTTGCATACCAATCAACTAAACTCCATATTAAGAAATGCTTAGTTCTCAACATTACTGTTTTCCAAAGGCTTCAGTTGAAAATGCTCATGTTTTTAAGGGTATTTTTTATGATTCAGGTGATAGATTGGCAAGATTTCTAGTTTATTAAAAGGAGAAACTGTCTTGAAAGCCCGGCTACTTGTCTCTGTGGCCCTTCTGCTGTGGTGAGAAGGAAGGGCATTTCTGAATACGGATGTAAACACTGTGGGAAGACACTAAACACAATGGAAGTGAGTGGAGGTTACTTGAACGCTACCCTTGACTGTTAGCGAGTATGTGTGTGTGTGTGTGTACGTGTGTGTGTGTGTGTATGTGTGTGTGTGTATGTGCGTGCGTCTACGAGGATATGTCTCCGTAATCCGCATTCCACTTTTCGTAACAGGTGAGGGACGCTTGTGGGACGGACCGACGGATCTTCTTGAGGGACTCCTTGAAATCCGCGAGTGTGATGCCACGGACTTCTGAAGGATCGCAGGACACCACCTGGTCTGGCCGCAGCTCTGTGGGGGGAGAGGGCAAAGTAATAGGGAGAATGAGAGAGAGAGAGAGAGGGTTATCAAGGCTGTGTGTGTGTGTGTGTGTGTGTGTGTGTGTATACCTCTGATGGGGGCGAGGGCAGCATCCTTGGCCAGGGCGGTGAGGTCTGACCCGGAGTACCCCTCGGTCAGCGTTGCCAGGGAGTCGAGGTCTTTGGTGCTGAGTTCAGACTTCTGCTTGGACAACAGTTTATTCAGCAGCACAGTGCGGGTCGTCTTGCTCGGCAGTGACACGTACACACGCTTGCTGAACCGTCTGCACAAAGAGCAAGTTATATGTTGATTTTTATTTATTTTCTTATATTTTTCTCCTTATGTAAGAGGATAAAGGACGTAAGATGATGAATATGTATTTATAAAACAAGGTTCACTGAGGTGCCATTCCCCCCAAAAAAAGGACTGTTATCTTATTGTTACATTAAATGATACAATAAAACTGAGGAAAAATATGAAGCTGAACCTTACCAAACCTAACCTAACAAAAACTTAACAAAACACAATCTAACTTTGCTGGCAGTGACACACACACACACACATTTACTAAATCATCTGGGAATGGAAAGATGAATAACAGTAACATATCACCTCTAAGCTGCATAAGATTGTGAAATGAAATCCTAATCTAATCTAACCAAGCCCAACCTAACTCTATCTAACAAACAATCAACACAATTACAATATCCCTCAAGAAAAGACTGTGAAATGAAACCCTAACCTAACCTAACCTAACTAAATCAAACTAACAATCAACACACTCACAGTCTCCCTCAACCAAACACGGCAGTAATACCTTAAAGCAGCGTCATCCAGCTCCTGTGGCCGATTGGTGGCTCCCATAATGAGTATCTTCTCCTCGGCCTCAGACTTCAGGCCATCAAACTCAACCAGGAATTCCGTCTTGAGTCTGCGTGAGGCCTCGTGCTCCCCCTCCCGCCTTTCACACAGCAGGGAGTCTATCTCGTCAATGAAGATGATGGCAGGCTGGTGGAAGGAGATAAGGTGTTCAGGTTGATGCACAAGACTATGTATTTTAATCCCCTGTACAGAATTGACCAATAATAAGCAGAATAAATATAAAAATGCATTCCAGTACTGAAGGGGTTAAGGGTATAAAGCGTATATTGAGAAACACAACACAAGACTATGTATTTTAATCCCCTGTATAGAACTGATCAATAATAAGCAGAATAAATATAAAAATGCATCCCAGTACTGAAGGGGTTAAGGGTATAAAGCGTATATTGAGAAACACAAAAACAATACAAAATCAAAACCCACCTGGAGCTCCCGGGCGACGGAGAACAGAGCCTTGACTAGCTTCTCCCCCTCACCAACATATTTGCTGGTGAGACTGGAGGCGCTGATGTTGAAGAAGGTGGCAGAACTCTCGCTGGCCACCGCCCTCGCCAGCATTGTCTTGCCATTGCCTGAGAACGACGAGGAAGATTAGTGAGAAAAAGCAGTGATTAGGTATGGTGACAAGACATATGAGCAAAAGATTAGATATTAGAGAAAAGATTAGAGAGAACAGAGAGGAAAGATTAGTTAAAAAAAGTGTAGGGATTAGGTAGGGTTAGAGAAGACAAATGAGTAAAAAGATCAGGTATGTGTGGTGGGAAAAAATATGAACAAAAAATATTAGGGGTGTGTAGTGATTAGGTGCGGTCAAAAATACATATGAACAAAAGGAGAATTAGGGGTTTGTAGGGATTATGTGTGTGTGGTGAGAGAAGATGACCAAAAAGGATTAAGGATTAGGGGTTAAGTGTGTGTGGCAGATAAACAAAAACAAAAAGCATATCTGTGTTGGCATGACTTACCAGGAGGGCCAAAGAGCAGCAGACCCCTGGCAGGAGCACGCAGGCCGGTGAAGAGCTCAGGTCTCAGCGCCGGCAGGATGACTATCTCCTGCAGTGCCTTCTTCGCTATCTAGGAGAGAAAGAAGAACATAAAATATCAAAAGGGAGGAACAGAGATGGATTAGAAAGAATGGAGGTACAAGAAAGATTAGAAGGTAGAGAGGTGCATTAAAGATTAGAAGAGAAAGGAATAATTAGAATGGAAGAAGAAAAACAAAGGAAGGATTAGAAGGAAGAGAAGATATATATAGATAAATTATTAGAAGGGAAGGAGAGAAAGAACAGAAGGATTACAAAGGAGCAAAAGAAGAAATTGATACATGATAAAAAGAGAAGGAGAAAAACAATATGATTAAAAGGTAGTGGAAGAAGAAATAGAGGACGAAATAGGAAGAATAGAGGAATAAAGAAGTAGAAGAGAGAGAGAAGTACAGGAAGACTGAACAAATTCCCTTAGAGCAGTGGAAGAAGAAATAGAGGAAGAAATAGAAGAAGAATAGAGGGACGAAGAGGAAAGAAGTAGAAGAGAGAGAGAAGTACAGGAAGACTGAACAAATTCCCTCAGTGCAGTGGAAGAAGAAATAGAGGAAGAAATAGAAGAAGAATAGAGGGAAGAAGAGGAAAGAAGTAGAAGAGAGAGTACAGGAAGACTGAACAAATTCCCTTGGTACCCTTATCATAAAAAAAGAAAGAAAGAGAGTAAAAATAGAAAAATTAAATACCTCTTGGCCAGCAATATCATCCCAGGACACCGGCGACGAGGAGTCAATAATCTCGTCCATGATGCTGTGGGCCAGTCGAGTGTCCACCCCCTTGAGGGAGGCCGAGGCAGAGCGACGGTGGCCTGGCACATGCTTTGGGGTGCCGTTAGACCCATTCTGCCCCAGCCCTGACCCTGCAGAGCCCCGGCGCCTGAGGGGGGAGGCACCGCTGGGGGAGGAGCTGCCGTTCTGAAGGGAAAAAGTGTTGTTATTATTTTTCTATTCATCTTTTTTTTCTTTTTAAGTAAGGTGGAGTCAAAACCAACAAAATAATGAAAATAAAGCGTGAACTAATTTGCCAGTCCTCTTACAGGTTAGTGTTGTTCCTGTTGCTATTGTTGTTAGTGTTAGTATGATAGATGAAGGATAAATGGTAATGGGTAGACCAAATTAAGGTGAAAATAACAAAAAAATAAACAAGAATAGCAATGAAAACAACAAAATAAAGAGAGAAGACAGAGATAGAAAAGAATAAGATGAATTGAGAGAATATAAAAGAAAAAGCAAAAAACAATGAAGATGTAAAAAAAGATACTAATACATGAACAGTAATGACTAATGAAGAGAATAGGGATAAAAAATGAAGATATTAATTAAAAAACAACAAAAAACAACAACAACTACTACTACTACTACTAAACTGAGAAAGAAAAAGTGTACAAAAACAAAACAAAAACATACACATTAAACTCCCACAATAACCTAACCTAACCTAACCTAACCTAACCTGGCCAGTGGATCCTTGTCTTCTGAGCGCCGGTGGAGTGCTGGGGTGTTTGGAATCCCCAGAGCGTCCCTTGACCACTGTGGCACCCTTGTTGGTGGTGGCACCCATGTTCCGAGGCAGCGTGTGGCTCTTGGTGCTGAGTGCGTTGATGCGGCGAGTGGTGGGGATCTTCTTGTACGTCTTGGAATCTGTGCGTGTGTGCGTGCGTGTGTGCGTGTGTGTATGGGTGAGGAATGATGGGGTAAGGATTGTTTAGAGGCAGAGAAATAAATGAAAGGGGTAAAAAAGATGATAGATAGATGTGTGTGTGTGTGGGTGTGAGTGTGTGAGGGGTGACAAGGATAGATGAATGGATGAGAAATAAAAGGCAAGGATAGGTAAGGATTATTTAGGAGCAGAGAAATGGATAAAGGGAAAGAAAAGTGGGTGGTGGATAGATGAGTGTGTATAGGAATGAGTCAGGAATACAAGGGTGGATGAAAAATGATGAGTAACAATAAGTAGGAAATGTTTATAGGCAGAAAAATGGATAGAAGGATAGAAAAGAAGATAGACACGAATAAATAATAGGATGTAGGAAAGAGAGGAATGAATGACAGGGATAAATATATGATGGATTTGATGGAGAGACAAAAATAGGAATAGAGAATGGGTCAGAAGAGAGGATAGTGGTGATGGAAAGATAGACAATAAGGATGTTGAGAAGGAAAGAAAGAATTTGAGATGTGAATGGTGTGAGTGGGAAAGTAAATGGAAAATGGAAGGGAAAAAAATAAATTAGTAAGAAACCATACTATTTTTTTTTGTCTAGTTATTACACACACACACACACACACACACACACACACACACACACACACACACACACACAAACACACACACAATATATCAGTAGTTATTTCATACAGCAAACATGATTAACTTATACATCAACTTATCAATATATACATTTGACACACACACACACACACACACACACACAGAATATTAATCCAAACTTCTTCAAAAAGCAAAGTATATTTATCACCCCAAAAGTATAAAACAAATAAAAAAAAGTGATAAATACAAAAAGGCAATGACACACACAAAAAAAAAAAATCAAAAGGAAAACAAAGGGAGGAAGGAAGAGGAAACAAAGGAAGGGGAAAAAAAGGGTGTTGGGAAATAAAGTACAGGTGAATAACACAGATGAGTAAGCAGGTGAGACAAGTCATCACAGTCATCATGCAGGGTGACTCAGCTGGCAGGACACCACTACTCATGCAGTGCTCTCTCTCTCTCTCTCTCTCTCTCTCTCTCTCTCTCTCTCCAAGAACTGTTCTGATTTGACTACCTCCATATCTTTTTTCTCTTTTTCTAACAAACTGTTCTAAAATTTTACTAGTTCCATATATTCTCTCTCTCTCTCTCTCTCTCTCTTGTGTGAGTAATATGTAGTATTTTCTGGATCTCTCTCTCTCTCTCTCTCTCTCTCTCTCTCTCTCTCTCTCTCTCTCTCTCTCTCTGTCTTCCCATAAAAACCAGTGAAGTCAAAATGTTTCAGTCTTGTGGTTTATAAAAAAGGATTCATTTCAACCACTTCCATTCCATCATGAACCAAAAGGAATCAAATCATACAAATCAAGTCACAACTAACATAATCTAACACTGCAATATATGATACTATAACAATAAGACTCGTATTCTTAAACACTTCTGTGCTTCACCTCCACTATTTCAAAAGGCTCTATTTGAATTTGTGTGAGTTTTTAAGGTGTTTTTTTTATAGTTTTAGAGGCAGACTGGCAAGATTTCTACCCTATTGACTTGAGAAACACTTGTGGCGTTGGAAAATAGTCGTGGTAGGAAGGCAAAGTGTTTCTGAATACTGATCTAAGTGGCAGAGGATATATGTGTAATAATTCCCTTCATCACAATAAATATCGAGTGTTTTTGTTTCTGTTTCCACAAGTGAAGAGTTTACTAAGGGTTCCCTCCCCAGACTCCCTTCAAGGTCGCTCAAGTCATGGCCAGCATAATTCAATACCACAGCAAATAATACAAACAATAATGGCAGAGGATATGAGAGTAATAATTTCCCAACAACACATCACAATAAACCTCAAGTGTTTTTGTTTGAGCTTCCAGTAGTGAAGAGTTTAGCAAGAGTTCCCCAGCCTCCCTTCAAGGTCATCTGACTCACATACTCGCCAGACTCATGAATCAGCAGTCAATGAGTCTAGAAGTGCATGAGGAAACACTCCTTCCCTCATGACATTCTTTTCTCAAACTTAATCTTTCTGGCCATTAGGATAATCATTTTGGCCTTTAAGATAATACATTTGGTGATTAAGGTGTTACTTTGTCCCTTAGGATAATATATTTCGGGGTTGGGATATAATTTTGTCCCTTAGGTTAATCTTTTTAGGCATCAGGGTTTGGCTCTTATATTTTGAGGGGCTTTAGGATCACTCCCAGTCAGTTATTACAACAGCTGACATAACAACAGCTGACTCAGGCATTCATGTGTAATTGATGACACACCTCACACACACTCATTCATAAATCAACAATCTGCCATGAATAAGTCTAACAGCCTCTTGCAGCTTCCCTCATTTTCTTATGTTCTTATCTTCACATTCACTCACATTTTACCAATACAAGACAATGAGTTCATATATCATTAACCCCTTCAGTATTATAATGAGATTTCATATATATATTCTGCTTACTGTTGGGTGATTTTATACAGCTTCAGAAACTCATGAGATTGAAATAGTGAAGACTCTGGCCATTAATCTTCTGACCTCCACAAATTCTTGCTAATGTCAATAAAATCATCTGATTACACCCAAAACTGATGATAAAAATGCATCACAGTACTGAAAGGGTTAACCTGCCTCATGTACTCATCACTCACCACCCAGCACATCAGACACCTCCTTGCCAGACCCAGACGCTGAGAGAGTGCAAGGTGTGCAGCAAATCATCTCAGTGCCATGCAGAACCAACCCCCTAACACTCACCACTCGCTAACCTCTTCACTGCTCACTGCACCACCTATCACTTGTCACTGTCTTATCTATCACTGCTCCATTGTACATAAACTCCTTGCAATGTAACTAAACAGAAAGATGGAGAGTAGGTGTTCTTCTCCAGTAATCAAGAGAAACAACTCATCAAGTTATCTCAATGATCATGTCAGTTATTCTGAGACACTTATGCATTACTCCTCCACTACATCAAATAATACTGTAGTTGCAGTTACAAGAGTTTCCAAAGGTGTTGTTATCATTTTAGAGACCGATAAACAACACTTCTATAGCAACAACATGAGAAATACACTGGAGAACCTGACTAATCATATCAGTAGCTTTTGAAAATAGTAGTGGCGATGATAGAGCAAAGTGTTGCAGCATACAGATTTTAACACAAGAAGCAGTGAAGAGGTTAGATAATGAGAGAATGAGACCAAAACAAAACAATCAAGGCTACAGGCACCCTTTCTCAGTCCTTGCAGAAGCGCTAATGCCGTGCGCTGCCTTGCAAGATGAGGGGGAAGGATGCTGTGAGAGGGGAATTCCACTCTCTGCTGCGGCACTCGGCTATCATTCCTTGGTTAGTTTGAGGTTAGAGGTGCAAAGTGTGCCAGCCACCCAGCCAGCCACCTAACCCAGCCAGGAACAACAGTAGTAGTAGCAGTAGTAGTAGTAGAAGTAGTAAAGGAAGGAAGAGAGAAAATGGATTGAAACAGAGGAGAAAGAGAATAAGACAGTGAAATTGAAGTACAGATAAGAGATAAGAAAAAAAAAGAGAAAAGTAAAACAAAAACAAAAACCGACTTGAGCCAAGAAAAAAAATGAAGCAAGAAAGAGAGATAGAAAGACAGACAGATAGCCAGACAGATAGAATAGCCACACCATCACCACCACCACCACCACCACTGCCACTATAGTCACCATCAATCTACCTTCCGAAGGCTTTGCTTGGTGCCGTCGGTCAAGCCGCCCCCCCACCTCCTCCCCCATCACCTGTGGGGCCACCCTAGCACGGGGCCGGTGGGTGGGGGCGGACGGCAGCCCCCCACGGGTCCCCACGATGGCCCGGCGGGGGGAGTGGGTTTTGCGGGAGGAAGGGGAGGCAGGGGGGGTGAAGGAGGTGAGGGTGATGGGAGGGGTGTCCAACTCCAGACGATGTAGATGGACCACGGATTCTAAAAACAGACACATGCGCACACACGTACACACAGGTGGTCTAAGGTAAGGTGCAACTATATGTATGTATGTATATGTGTATGTGTGTATGTTTGCATGTATGGTTTGGGAACAGTGTGTAGGAGTGTATATGTGCAAACACACACACACACATTTACATATATACACACTTCTATACCTAACAAATAAACCTAAAATTAATCCATGTATTTCTGTCATATTATATGTCTTTCCTATTCATTCATTGTTTGCATTCCTGGCCCCAAAACTATGCATTCATAACACACAAACACACACACACACACACACACACACAGACACACACACACACACACACACACCCAGCATTCCTAACACTAAAAGCACATCAACACACTCAGAACACACTAACAGTAATAAATCTAGAACAGTACACATAAAAAATCCTAACATTTATGCTTTTCTACTAAGTGAAAATTATATCAAATGCTGTGTGTGTGTGTGTGTGTGTGTGTGTGTGTGTGTGTGTGTGTGTGTGTGTGTGTGTGTGTGTGTGTGTGTAAATATGCATATAGGAAAAAAGAATAAACAGGTAATACTGAAAATCTAAGGAAAAACTGATATGGTAAAATTGAGTTTAACTGTAGAATTCAATCTTAAACTAAACTGAAAGAATCTTAAGAATATAAATAAGATAAAATAAAATAATAACAAAAGACACCTATGAAGTAAATGTAACAAAAAATAAAACTGAAGTACATTCCATCCAAACTGAAAAACCTTAAATATATACGAAGAAAACAAATATCCTTTTTTATCAATTTTTGCAGCCTTGATTGCTCTGATAAAAAAAAAAAAAAACAATATAAACATTAAAAAATAAGCATGTACACCTATTAAGCAACCTATCCACACCTTTAACTATCTATCCATCTATCTATCAACTGAGCCTTTATTTACCCCTTTACTGACACACCTGTGCACTTCAATGGAAAGGAAAGGAGGGTAATTAGACAGGACAGCAGGACATGGCAGGTGTAAAGGTGTATAGACAGGTAAAATATTGACAGGTAACACCACTGACACTGACCATCCACAGGTAAAATTATGGAAAATGTGAAAAAAATTGAGATTAAACTATAAACAGGGAAATGAATAACACACAGACACATACATGAAAAGATTAACATTAACCTCTTCTATATCATGACACATTCTTGTATTTATTTTGTTTACTAATTGTCGAGGTATACAGCTTCAGAAATTTAAGTAGGGATTATAATAGTGAAGACTCTGGTTATTATTCTTCTGGCCCTATATTAACAGAGATTCTTAAGCATGTAATTTTTTCTTAGATGAGTTTCTGGAGTTAAAATCCATCTCAACCATTACCTCATCAACAGCTTCAAATTTACTGGTGATGAGATAATGGCTAAAGTACAACACCAATTTTAGAAGGTTGAGATGGACTTAAAAAATAGAAATTCATCCAAGAAAAAGTTACATACTAAAGAATCTCAGTTAATACATGCTCTGACCTCCATAGACCCTTCCTAATGTCAAAGAAGTTGTTTAATTATACCCAAAACTCACGGTAGAAATGTGTCCCAGTATAGAAGGGATTAACTGGAGAAACTGAAACTATTAGCAGGTCATCAACAAGTGAGTCAACAGGTAAACTATCAACAGGTAGATAATTAACAGGTAAATGCTCAGGTGAAGACTAAAAATTATCTAGCCACTATATTTTTTCCTGTCACCAGAAGAGGTCATTGAACTTTGAACTTGCTGTAAACTAATGAAGGATAATGGAAGTAATAATAATAATAATAGGTAATAGTAAAAATCATCAATAAGGGCAGTAAGTAAAGTGAAGGAAGAAATTAATTGTGTGTGTGTGTGCTGCTTCTAACCTTAACCTGAAGACGAAATAAATAAATAAATAAATAAATAAATAAATAAAATGAAATAGGTAAATAAATAAAATGTTTCCTGAATCTTATGTTAAGTTCTAATACCTTAAAAATTAATTCCTGTAAGTTTTAAGGTTCAAAGTCATTCATAATTTTCAATAATAGAAAAAAGTATTAAAAAAAGTTTGTGAAGAGTTATTAAATCATTCAAAAGTTCACCATGCCGATTAGAAACACATAAATAAATTAATAAAACCGCCAATGTGACTTTTCAAATACTCCTCCATAGTACAGTACTCAAGGCTGAAGGAAACACCAAGGAAACACGTGATAAATTTTGAAACGGTGGGGGAAAAAGCAGATAAAGAAGTGAAACAGGGGGAAAAATAATGAATAGATAGATAATAAACAAGGAATCAATTTTGAAACGTAGGGAAAAGGCAAAAAAATAAATAAACAAAATAAAAAAGAATGAACAAGAGAAAATTTTGAAACGTAAAGAAAAAAAGACAGCAAAATATGAATAGTAAACAAAACAAAAATAATAATAAAATATATAATCATGAAGACACCATGAAAAATAGAGAATACACCAACAACACACACACTAACAATAAAGCAAGCACAAACACACACCAACCAAACACTTCTATTCCTCCTGCTCCTCCTACTCTTCCCCTTTCTCACCCAGCATATCCAATCTTTCCTTCGCCATGAGTAAGTTCGTCTTCATCTTCTCCTGCAGTCTTTGAGCTCTCTCGTACGCCTCGCCACGGCCTACACACTCCACCGCGATGCCTGACTCCAGCTCCGCGATGCCCCGCCGGTACAGATCCATGGCAGCCTCCTTATTTCCTGCAGGAGAGACAGAGAGGGAAATACGTCAGGAGAGGGTGATCAAGGGAAGGGGGGAGGGAGTGCGGTGGTTAAGTTAAATGGAGGAGAGTAAGGGAGGGGGAGGGGGGGAGGGAGGAGAGGACGAGAAGAGAGGAGAGGAGAGAAGAGAGGAGGGAGAGGAGAGGAAGGAACATAGGGAAGGGAGAGAAGGGAAGGGGAAGAAAGGGGAGGGGAAGAAAGGGGAAATAAGGAGAGAATAGCAGAGGAGAGGAAGGAAGGACGAAAGGAAGAAAATATACCGAGAGAGAGAGAGAGAGAGAGAGAGAGAGAGAGAGAGAGAGAGAGAG
>CM035213.1:2553277-2563349 GCA_020233015.1 Callinectes sapidus | reverse complement strand
GGAGGAGGAGGAGGAGGAGGAGGAGGAGGAGGAGGAAGAGGAGGAGGAGGAGGAGGAGGAGGAGGAGAAGAAGAAGTGAAAAATTTAGATCATATTCTGTTTACATATCTTTACCATTTTTATTCCACTTACTACTACTACTACCACCACCTTCACAAATTCAAACATCAGGGAAACAAGACTCATTTCACTGTTTTTGTCCCCCATTTCCCCTCTTACATATAAAAAAGAGAGAAAAACGAGAGAACAAAGCAAGACAACACACACACACACACACACCCAGTATCTCCGTGCACATTTCAGCGGCTTCCTGGTATCTATGGACGGTCATCAGGTAGTCAATGTATGCCCGGCCGACGCTGAGGACTGTATGTTGACGCACCTCCCTGGAAGTCCTCACCAGCTTTGGGGGTGGAAGGTCATGTTAGTTATTCATTTATTTCTAGTGTAAAAGGTGAGGGGAGAGTGAATTCCTATGAGGTATGTTCTGTAAAGGTCATATATGGGGTGTTTCTTTTGTGTGTGTTTTTTTTAGGGGTGATGTGAGTAGCCAATAATGAACTGTGAAGGTTATTTATACAAAAATAAATAAATAAATAAAACTATGGTACAAATTCAACTCAAGAACACTCAATAAAACACCACCACCACCACCATTACCAAGAACACCACCTCACAACTCAAGAACACTCAATCAAACACCACCACCACCACCAAGAACACCTCACAATCCAAGAACACAATAAAACACTACCACCACCACCACCACCAAGAACACCACCTCACAACCCAAGAACACTGAATCAAACACCACCACCACCACTAACATCCCCAAGAACACCTCACAACTCAAGAACACTCAATCAAACACCACCACCACCACCAACATTCTCAAGAACACCACCTCACAACCCAAGAACACTGAATCAAACACCACCACCACCACCACCACTAACATCCCCAAGAACACCTCACAACTCAAGAACACTCAATAAAACACCACCACCACCACCACCACCAAGAACACCTCACAACTCAAGAACACAATAAAACACCACCACCAACACCACCACCACCAAGAACACCTGACAACCCAAGAACACCCAATAAAACACCACCACCACCACCACCACCAAGGACACCACCTCACCTCCAGAGCCTCAGCATACTTATTGTGTTCCAGCAGCCACTCCATGCGATCATCAGCACTACGGGGCTTGGCAACCACTATGTCCTGGGGGCACACTATGTAGAACTGCTTCTCCTCCACCAAACACTCTGAGGAGGAAGACGAGGAGGAAGAAAAGGGTTAAAAAGGGGAGGAAGATAAGGGTTAAAGAGAGGAGGAAGAGAAGGGTTAATAAATAGGGGAGGAAGAGGATTAAAAAGAAAAGGAGGAGGAAGGGAGGCAAAAAGGAGAAGAGGAGGATGAGAAGGGTTAAAGAGAGGAGGAAGAGAAAGGTTAAAAGGAGGAGGAGGAGAAGGGTTAAAAAGAAAAAGAGGAAGAAGGGGGCAAAAAGGAGAAGAGGAGGAGGATACAAAAAAGGAGAGGAAGAGGAGCAAAGAGAAAAAATA
Organism: Callinectes sapidus; assembly: GCA_020233015.1. NCBI lineage: Eukaryota > Metazoa > Arthropoda > Malacostraca > Decapoda > Portunidae > Callinectes > Callinectes sapidus. The sequence continues at coordinate 2,561,774 of CM035213.1, read as the reverse complement.
AGAGTATGAAGAGAAGGAGGAAAAAGAAAGAGAAAGGAGTAATAAGGGGAGGAAAAAGAGGAGGAGCAAAAAGGAGAGGAAGAGGAGAAGGAAGGGTAAAAAGAAGAGGAGGAAGAGGAGGGATAAAAAGAAGAGGAAGAGGAAGACAAAGGGGCAAAAAAGGAAAGAAAGAAGAGGAAAAAAGAGACAAAACGAGTAAGAAGAGGAGCAAAAAAAAAGAGGAAAAGAAAAAAAAGAAAAGTAGGAAAAAGCACAAGGAAAAGAAAACAAGACAAAAAGGAAAAGAAAAAAACAAAAGAAAAAAAGGAAAGAAAAGGAAAATAGAACCAAAAGAAAAAAAGGAAAGAAAAGGAAAAAAAAGAACCAAACAAAAATACAAAAAAGGAAAAAAAAAAAAGCACACACACACACAAAGACACTCACCAAGATGATAATTGACCGGTAAAAACTCTTGAAAGCCTCTAATTCCCAGCACATCCTTGGACAGCTCTTCAAAAGTCCCCTGCAGCGGCTCGAGCACTCTGATCTGCGGCCGCCGAGAGTCCACCCCAAGACTGGCCTGCTGGCGGTCTGTATGCTTGTTGTACGCCAGCACCACCACATGTTCGTCCAGCGGCCCCAACCCACACACATAGAAGTCCGTGGTGAACATAAACACTGGAATGAAATTTGTGTTGTTACTCTGGGGTTCTGTTTTTCTCTTTTTTTTTTAATGTAAGATAAGCTGGCCAAGGGTGAAAATAAATGGTGAAAATAAAAAGTTCTCTAGTTTGCCAGTCGCCTTAGAAGTCAAAGTGGTATTCAACATTTCAAGAACACAGAAAGGTAAAAGGAAAGGTGTGCTGTTTTGCTTTTTTTTTTTTTATGTAAGAGGGAAAATCTGGCAAAATAAACAAACAAAAAGACACACTTAGGTAAAATAGGAAGCTGTATATATATTTCCTTTTTATGTAAGAGGGGAAATCTGGACAACAGCAACCAAAACTGTTAAACAAAAAAGGCCCACATAGACACCAGCCCCCAAGCAAATCTGAGAGAAATAGCCAAAATAATGGGATAAGTGTCTTGAACCTTTCCCCTTTCTTACAGGAGTTCTGACGAGAGGAAGATGGAAATACAGAAGTGGGCAGCGAGTTCCGTTTCACAAATATAAGACAATATGAGCAAAGGAAACCATCACATGCATTCAAAAAACACAAGAAAATAAGTAATGTTAGGTACACTGTGAGAGCATAATATAAAAAAAACACATGCATTCAAAAGAGTATAAGATAAGAGATGTTATGCACATTCTAAGCACTCTGAGCCCACCACACACACACACACAAACACACACACACTACGCACTCACCAATCTCCAGGTAGTGTAGAGGCAGAGACACAGGTGCAGGGGTGAGGTGCGGTGTGTGTGGGGTGGAACGCACTCTCACCCTGCACACCTTGACAGAATCACCCCAGCCCACCAGCAGGGTCTGTTCGTTAGCCCAGCACAGGTGAGGTGGGTACTGCTCACCTGGAAGTCTTTAAAGGGAGATTTATTGTTGTTGTTGTTGTTGTTCTGGTGGTGATTGTAGAAGTGGTTGTAATGATTGTTGTTGTTGTTGTGGTGGTGGTGATGTGGTGGTTGCAGTGATTGTTATTTTATAGTAGTTGTCATTAATACTGTGGTGGTGTTGTAGAAGAGGTTGTAATGATTGTTGTTATGGTAGTTGTAGTTGTCATCAATGTTGTGTTGGTTGTAGAAATGGTTGTGATGATTGTTGAAAATACAAAAGAAAGGGATATAAAGACACAAAGAAAAAAATTAAACCAAAAAAATAGGACACACATATACAAACACCTTAAACAATAAAACAAACAAACAAAAAGAGGTAGATAAAAAAGGCATTCCCCCAAAAAATATACATACTAACAAAAACAAAACAAAAAAAAGAACATACACACACACACACACACACTCACACAACACTATGGTCCCTCTTGATAAGTGTGATGATGCTCTTGGTGGCCATGTCCGTCACCCGCACCCCAGAGTCCGTGGCCCATGCGAGGAACTGCCCGGCCCAGCGCATGGCCCTCACTGGCCCTGCCCCGCCCCCTTCCGCCAGCACCGAGCTCCGCAGCTGACCAAACAACGCTTTCTCGTACAAGATAAGTTTGGTGGTGCCTGGGGATGGGGAGGAAATGTAGTGGTAGTGGTGGTAGTAGTAGTAGTAGTAGTAGTAGTAGTAGTAGTAGTAGTAGTAGTAGTAGTAGAGGTAAAATGAGTTCAATATTTCACAAAGTTTCATAGGTGTACAATAAAACAATCTCTCTCTCTTTCTATCTATCTATCTCTTAACTAACACCAACCATATCAGAAACACCAAAATAAAAACTTTCATGAGCCAAACAATAATACAATCTCTCTCTCTCTCTCTCTCTAAACAAGATTATAAAAACAATCACAGGTTCATCTTCTGAAGCACTTTGCACTCTCACCATCACTATTTTTCACATTAGTTGAAGATGATCCAGTTTTTAATGGTATTTTTTATGGTTCTGGTGATGGATTGGCAAGATTTCTAGTTTATTATAAGGAGAAACTGTCTTGAAAACCCAACTAATCATCTCTGTGGTCTTGGAAAGTTGAGTTTGTGAGAAGGCAAAAGATTTCGGAATACGGACATCTCTCTCTCTCTCTCTCTCTCTCTCTCTCACCGACAACAAAGCGCCGGCCAGATCTCGGCTTATAGTACAAGGGGTCCAGGGCCACACACCGCACAGGAGCCTCCAGGACCAAGGTGTGGGAGTTCTCTGAGGTGTACAGCCCCTGCACCACAACCTGGGGGTGGAGGTGGAGGTGCTGGTGATGGTAGTAATAGTAATGGAATAGTGTGGTAGTATTGGTGGTGGTGGGGGTAACAGTAGTAGTAGTAGTGGTAGTGGTAGTGGTAGTAATAGTAATAGTAATAGTAGTAGTAGTAGTAGTAGTAGTAGTAGTAGTAGTAGTAGTAGTAGTTACAAAGCTATTTAAACAATCTTTTGCATCAACAGAGAAAAAGAAGAAAAAACAGACCACACAAACAAAAAATGAATGAACAACGATGAAAAACAAATAAAACAAAAACAACAAAGTACTAAACAGAAACAATACATGAAAAAGACAACAAATATATTAAGAAAACATGGAAAAAAGATGAAAAAAATGAAAAAAATACTACAAACACACACACACACACACCCTTCTGTCACGGCAGCACGAGGCGATGTAGTCCCCATTGGCGTCCAAATCGAGCTGCGTCACTGGAGAGTTGTGAGGGGCAAATTCCCGCACCTTGTTCCCCTGGTGGTCAAGGACGTGTATTCTGCCCCAGCTGGTGCCAACGATTATCAGCTGGGAGAGGGAGAGAGAGAGAGGTTCTTGATTAATTTTGAGTTATCCCATTCTTTTTATATTTTTCCCCATTTTTTCTGCAATTCTCAATATCTGAAGCTTCAAAAAGTATAGAAATGAACACCACTGCAATAATAATAATAGTAACAACAACAACAACAAGAATAATAATAGTAATAACAATAACATACATACATACTGGGGCACCACATTCTCAAACACACACCATTCACACTTCTATCCTCAGCCAGGGACACCACAGTACACCTTACCAGCCTCAACTCAACACCACAGGCCCCACATACCCACAGCAAGACTCTACACACTGCCTCACCCACAACTGCTCCCTTAAGTAATAGTAAGGTTTGCATCTCCAACAGTGTTACCTTTGAGTTGGCGGCAATACATGTGGCAGCGTCTCTCTTCAGAATATCACGCAGGTCGCCACACACTCTCTCGTATTTGAGTTTGGGTTCTTCCTCTTCTTCCTCTTCATCTTCATCCTCCTCCTCATCATCTTGCACCTCCTCCTTCATTGCTTCTTCACTTCCCTGTCTCTTTTCTTCTTGTTTCTCTTGTGCATTTTCTTGTTCCTTCTCCTGTTCCTTATTCTGTGCTGGGCTTGTGTTTCTCTCCTCCTTCCCCTCCATCATTATCTGTTTGGCTTCCTCCCTCTACAGAAAATGGAGACATGGAATCAGTATTTGAGCGACTTAATTTTTAGATGCCAGTCCCCAAGCAGGTCCAAGAGTTACCCAAAAGAAAGGGATACATGTCTTCAAATCTCCTCCCTCTTGAATGAGTTCAGGTCATAGGAAAATGGAAACACAGTTTACCAGAGAAAGGGAAGAATGAAACACCTGCAGGAAGAAACAATTACTCTAGTTTTGGTCACACACCTCAAGGCTGGGAGTCAGTAACCAAGATGCAAGCTAAACTAAAAGTTCTTCATTTGTTTGAGTATTTGATTTCTACTCTCAACAAGACTTCCTGCACCTTCTTACTCACACTTTTTTCTTAAATTTATACAATGTGGGCTTTTTACAGGAATTTATGGGAAAAAGGAAGCCACCTATGTGAAAATCCACCCATCTGGAAACCATTACCCCAAGTGGATGCCCAATCTCCCCTTGAACCATGGGCAGGGTTTGAACTGATGCACTTGGGGATCTCTTGGCCCCCAGAGTGCACGTGATTCCACTTTACCACAGCGACTCCCACTTGTAAACTTAACTGTGCCTCTTTACCTCTTATTACTTCATTCAGTAAGGCTCTAGTTTCAACCCATACTCTCCCCTCAACCCCAAACAAGCTTGAGGACAAATGGGAAATGTGGGGTTTCAGGTGGGAAACATGAAGTAAGTCACAAATGCATATTTTTCGCTAGCACCATTATAATTGATTTGCGCCAGTTACATATGGGGTCAAATTACTTAGTATGGAAAGCTCTAACAGATGGGAAGGGTAGGAAAAGCCAACTTCAGACTGGTGTTAAAGTACCCAATTCCCAGTGCCCCCGCCAAGCTTGTTGGGGGCGAGGGGGGGGGGGGCGGAAAGAGGATGCAGGTATATTATAAACACTTACCATATAGAATCCAACAACTTAACGTAATGTGAACTAACACCTCAACATTCCTTTAATTACTATGGCCTTACAGCGGGCGTCCCTACATTAAAACCATCACAGACACGTTCTTTATTAAATACTCCATCACCTTGCATCGTTTGTTTAATTATTACAAGGAAGATCCAGCCTTGTAGAATTATGCCTCTTCTTCCTCCTCCTTGAACAAAATAAACCAGTGACACACCTACCTTTCCTCCTCTTCTTCCTCCCCTTTCCTGTTTGTCCTTATATTACCACCTCTTCCCCCTTACATATTAATTTTCATGCTTACCTGGCGAAGATTTGTCCCCGCTTCACCTGCCTCGGCCTACAGCTTGGAGACACAGCTGGTGGTGAGGAATAAAGGAAATAAGGAAGTACTGCACAGGTTTTTAGGTCTTCTCTCAGCTGATTTTTTAGTGCCCTGATCTTGATCTTTGCGACAGGTGGTATTATTGTTCCTCAGTCTTTTGTAAGGGAAATAGACAAGTGGATAGATAGATAAGTAGATAAAAGATTGATGCTTATGATGCAAAATTACGCTTATCTTTATCTACATGTACACGATTTTTTTCTTTATTCCTCCTATTTTCTCACAGTGAACATCCTAGTTACACTTATGCCATCTATTATTATTTTCTTGTTAATTACTCTTTATTGCTTCTCCTCTTCCTTTGGCATCGCTGAGCAAGACTTTCCACTCTCCACCGCATTCTGTCCACCTCTAATGCAAGACAAAACTGCATCTTTAAAATCTCCACTGGTGAGTACAATTCTGCTGGGGTTTGTCTTCTTTACTATCGGTTATGGGTCTTGTGTGTTCCTGCAGTGAAGTATCTATAACACTTCTCCCCTGTATGGGAAACGGGTTAGAAGAGAAAAGAGCCTAATATGTTATGGTAATACTGTAACTACTACACTCCTTACTTCATTTCATTGTTCTTTAAGCCCCGTATTAACAGAAATTCTTACGTATGTAGCTTTTGTATAGATGGATTTCTAGTCTTAAAATCCATCTTAATCCCTCGAAACTGGTGTTGTACTTTAGCCATTACCTCATCAGCATCTTCAAATTTACTGTTGATGAGATAATGGCTAAAGTACATTAACAACTCCCGGAAACTAAGACGGATTTTAAAACTAGAAATTCCTCTATGAAAGAATTCCGTACTACGGGTCCTGCCATTCTGTTCTTTCTGTGATAGGGAGCGCGCCTACAAACACACACGAGCCTCACTAAAGCTGCCTTGCTACTTCCTCACGCAAGAGTCACGGCCGATCCAGTCCTTCGTGGGAGTAACCGAGGAAGGCTGGTGAAGGAAGGAAGTGGAGTAGACTGAACCACAAGGCTATAGTTTAATCAGCTTGACCGTGAAGTGAAGGAGTGAGAGCCATTACCATAGACTTAATTGCTGGCCTCCTTGATAACTGGCGGAGTGAATAGACTTGAGAGGATAAGAACCACGGAGTTATCAATCACTCTCCTTCACAATTAAAGGGTGAAGGAAAGAGGTGGAGTGATGCAGTGATAACCCTAAACTGACCATCTTCCTTTATCAACTAATGGTGAATGAAAGAGGTGGAGTAAAGACGACTAATCACGAGAAAGAAAGTTATTAATTACCTTCCTTCATAATCGAGAGTGAGGGAAAATAGTGAAAGAAGTTAAAATTGGGTCAAGATACCTCGCGTCCTTGAAAACTAGGCTACCACCACCACCATCACCACCACCACCATGTCCTCCTCCCAGTTCTCCTCCCTGGAAATGACAGATTCAGACTTACAGGATATTGAAATGCCAGAATCGGATACAGTAGACCACAGTTCGCCCACATACGAGGTGACGAGTCCGAACGAAACCGCAGCCGCCTCCTTAACGGATCCGAACGAGGAGGAAGGGGAGGAGGAGGAGGACGAGGAGGAATTAATCGATCTTTCGGACCCTGAACTGCTAGACCCTGAGCTTGAGGACCCTGAAGTGGAGGAGGACCTGATATCGGAGTCTTCCCGTTCTGAATTCTCCGAACTGTGGGACTCTGAGCTGATTGATATTGAGATAGATGGGGAAGATTCCGACCTCCGCTCTCCACAGACCCCCCCGCCCTCCTGCCCTGACTTACGCACTCCCTCCCCACCGCGGACAGCGTACAAAACCACCAGTGTATGATGGGTGATGGTCGTAGGAGGAAGTGTGCAATGTTCAATGTGACACGAACAAATTTGCATTAGAGTTTACGAGTGATGGAAGTAAACCTTTATTTATTGATGTACTGTCTTTTTCTTTAACCTTCGTTCTCTGAATTTACAAGATATTTAGACCAATCATCTCTCACCATAACTGGTTTTCTAAGAGTACAGAAATGAATAGCCAGGTTTTCAAGAGCGTTTCTCCTGTTAATATAATAAAAAGACTAGTTCATTTGTCACTGAAAACATTAGACACCTTAAAACATTATAGACATCTTAAAACCCGTGCTACTTTAACACAACAAGCCACAGAGCCGATTATCAAGGGTTACAATAGCTTTTCCCCTATTCATAGTGTAGAAATTGTTAACCTGTCACTAAAAAATAAATAAATACATAAAACTTTACAAACCTGTCACACTTCAACTCAAGGATAGAGCCTTTGGAAAACAATAGGGGTGTTGTGATGTGTCAAAACAGGGCAAGGAAGGGAAGCTGAGACAATGACGTGAGGAAAGTGGAACAGAGGCGCGGTTTTAAAGGGGATGCCACCACCACAGCCACAGCACGGGACTAGACGAAGGGCTTGTTGTGGGTGAACCTGTGCATCATGTCAAGGGTCCACAGTGGCTGGTCGAAGGCCGTGAAGTATCCTGCGTTACGGATCAACACACGCAGCAAGCTGCCCTCCTCCTTCACGTACCCAGCCACGCGTTGTCCTACACTCCATGGCACACGGGGACTTTCGAAATACAGGTTCACTTTGGTCCAGTTCATGCGGTTCACCAAGTTCTCCGTGGCGTGGTAGGGGAAGGTGAGGTCCAGCTGCCCGTTGTACAGCAGAACACGGTACTTATTTTCCAGTAGCTGTGTGGAAAAAACAAATGCAGAGGAGTAAATGGCGTCTGGCTTCGGTTGCTGGAAAGTGATGAGTAGATAAAGAGTTAAGTATTTTGGTGACAGAATGACAAGAGTAAGCCGTAGTTATTTTTGAGCAGCTCCGTGAAGAGAGTGTTTTAAATGAGTTTTTGCTGCAGAGAGAGAGAGAGAGAGAGAGAGAGAGAGAGAGAGAGAGAGAGAGAGAGAGAGAGAGAGAGAACATTATGTAATGATTATATATGATAAAAGGAAGAAGTAATGATAGAAAAAAAAAATACATGGCGAATAATATAAGAGAACACAGCTGAAGGAGACAAGTTTATGATACCAACCATGCACTCTGTAAAGAAACTGCCAAAGAGAAAGGAGAGAAATCAAGAAACTGGCGGGAAGAAACAGTGGGAGTGGATGTCACGATTACCATTACACAGATCAAGACACGACACCCC
>CM035213.1:2548277-2550777 GCA_020233015.1 Callinectes sapidus | reverse complement strand
ACGTAACACCAGCAGGAACATTGACAAGAAACAGCAGAGGACCACTCCAAGCTTTTTTTTTCTTTCTTTCTTTCTTTCTTATTTAAACAATCTGGGCATTTTATGGGCTAAAGGAGACCACCTATCTGAAAGCCCACCCACTTGGGAACCGTTACCCCGAGTGGACGCCCAATCTCCACTCAGACCGTGGCCAGGATTCGAACCCTTGCGCTCGGGGATCCCAAGGCCTCCAGAGCGCAAGCGGTTCCACTATATCACGGCTGGAGTCTAGGCCCGTATTGATAGAGATTCTTAAGTCTGTAGCCATTATCTCAGCAGTAAATTTGAAGCTGCTGATGAGATAATGGCTAAAATACAACAACAATATTAGGAAGTTAAGATGGATTTGAAGACTAGAAATTCTGCTAAGAAAAATGTACATACTTAAGAATGTCTGTTAATAAGGACCTTGGCTTACCCTTCAGGTTAATCCTCGGGGATGCCTCAGTGTTCTCCTGGTGGATGTGGACAGCAAGGGCCGCAGCGTGCTTACCTGAAGGAATAGAAGTGTTTGATGAGACTCTCGCGGCTAATTAGTACGTGTTCTGTATTTTGAAATGCTTTGCTCTCTCTCTCTCTCTCTCTCTCTCTCTCTCTCTCTCTCTCTCTCTTCCGCTCTCTCTCTCTCTCTCTCTCTCTCTCTCAGGTCTCTCTCTCTCTCTCTCTCTCTCTCTCTCTCTCTCTCTCTCTCTCTCTCTCTCTCTCTCTCTCTCTGCCTGTCTGTCTGTCTTTCACCACGAATACTTTCTAAGGCCACAAATATGGTTGTCCGGGTTCTCAGGAGTGTTTCTCTCAGTCATAGTGTACAAATCCTGTTCGTCTGTCACTATAACCGTAAAAAACACCCTTAAAAAACGTCACTTCATCAAGACCCTTTAGAAAGTTAGTGTGGCTCCGAAATGTTTCAGAATGGGAACTGAAATCACTGTGACATAATAGTCGGTATTCAGAAACGCTTTGCTCTCTCACCGCGACTATTTTCCAACGCCACCGAGATAATTAGTGGGTTTTTCGAGAGTGTTTCTCTGGTTAATAATGGAGAAATCTTGTTACTCTGCCTCGAGAACCGTGAAAAACTTTTTAAAGACTCGTGTCCATTCAAATAAAGCATTTCGAAATAGTGAAGGTGAAGCGCAGATGTGTTTGAGATGACGAGCGTATGACAGCATGCAGTTAACACAGAAAAAAAGTGCACCGTAACTCACCTCCCTCGCCCGTTCCCGCCACGTACAGGTCATTGCCACTGAACTCTGGGAAGATGATGAAGAACTGAGTGAGGGCTCCGTACAACTCCCGCGCCACAGCTGCCGTGTCCCTGGCGTGTCCCAGCGCGTGCTCCGTGAAACTCAGCCCTGCAAAGCGCCCGTTTAACATAAGGGCTGCCCAGAGAGAGAGAGAGAGAGAGAGAGAGAGAGAGAGAGAGAGAGAGAGAGAGTGTGTGTGTGTGTGTACAAATCTTTTTTTTATTATTGTAACCTATCCTATCTTCATTCCACCTCCCCGTTCACCACTCCACTCCACAGCTCACCAGCGCCTGCCGGAGCGTCAATGTACAGCATGTTGTGTTCCTTGGTCCACGTGTGTTCCCGGGGCGACAAAGTGAGGCCTTCTTCCACCAAGAAAGGCCCGTGCTGGTTAAATACACTGAACAGGGAGGAGGTGCCCGGCCCGCCCTCCAGCCATACCATCAGCGGGGCATCCTGCGGCGCATTCTGCAGGGTAATAAGCAGGTTAATAAGATTTCCACGGGGAGAGCCACTCTTGAGAACCAGGCTAATCATTTCTTTGGCCCTGAAAAATGGTCGTGAAGTGACGGGTTTTAAGAATGATTTTTTTTACCATTCTAGTGACAGATTAACAAGATTCCTGCAATATGAACTGGGTAGTCACTCTTGAAAACCCGCATAATCACCTCTGTGGTCTTGAAGAACGGTCATGGTAAGAGGGCAAAGCGTGAATACAGACACACACGCACATGCACACACACGCGCGCACACACACACACACACACACACACACACACTCACTCACTCACTCTCTCTCTCTCTCTCTCTCTCTCTCTCTCTCTCTCTCTCTCTCTCTCTCTCTCTCTCTCTCTCTCTCTCTCTCTCTCTCTCTGAATCAATACAGCCAAACAGCAACATTCTTAAACACTCTCCCGGCATATTTTCCTAACCCACAGAAGAAATGAGCACTATAATGTTTTTTTGTTTTTTTCTGGACGTTCCTTTCCCACCAACCACGAGCCACGAGTGTGAGTTGTCTTACCTGTGCCGGGAAGAACCAGAAGAACAGATTGGAGTTGTAGTCTTCGTTCACGGTAATGTAACCAGAGTGACTGAGAACCACGCTGCTCTCCCCCAAGCTCACACGACTCAGACTGCGGGCCTCCTTGGAGAGAGAGAGAGAGAGAGAGAGAGAGAGAGAGAGAGAGAGAGAGAGAGAGAGAGAGAGAGAGAGA
>CM035213.1:2495343-2518446 GCA_020233015.1 Callinectes sapidus | reverse complement strand
TGTGTGTGTGTGTGTGTGTGTGTGTGTGTGTGTGTGTGTGTGTGTGTGTGTGTGTGTGTGTGTGTGTGGCAAGGAGGGCCATACCTAGCCTGGTCAATCAGTCAGTTTTGAAAGAGGAGCACGAACCACAAGAGGTCCATCCCGTCAGTCCTCTTCCTCTTCTTGCTCTTAGGACGGACGATGATAATACAGGTAGGGATCCTCGTGCTAACCTAACCTAAAGCTACTACTACTACTACTAGTAATAATAATAATAATAATAATAATAATAATAATAATAATAATAATAATAATAATAATAATAATGATAATAATACTTTTGTTATTGTACATCGGCATCACGATCATTATCATAAATACTATTGTCCACTTCATCCTTTTCTTTTGTTGTGGTCATTAATTAATGTTTACTGATATTCTTATGAGAGAGAGAGAGAGAGAGAGAGAGAGAGAGAGAGAGAGAGAGAGAGAGAGAGAGAGAGAGAGAGAGAGAGAGAGAGAGAGAGAGAGAATGTGATATTATGTTTGTCCTATAAAGACTATAATTAAGTCGTACAGGATTTTAAATACTTGTAACTTTTGTACCTATACTTAATATCATCACCACCAAAGAGCGCCAACAGGGTGAAATGTGGTGAGAGTGAAGGAGAAGGAAATGATTCGCCTCTTCCATTCTAAAAGTTATACAGTAAAACCGCTCATGCTTTGGAGGCTTTGGGATCCCCGAGCGCTCGGGTTCGAATCCTGGCCACGGTCTGAGTGAAGGGTTGGGCGTCCACTCGGGGAAACGATTCCCAAATGGGTTGGCTTTCAGATAGGAGGTCTTTATTAGGTGGTCTCCTTTAGCCTATAAATTCCCGTGAAAAGCCCACATTGTTGAGATAAAAAATAAATAGATAGAAATACCCCAGCAAAGTGACAAACAAGCAACACCATCTTCTTTTCTTTTTCACGTAAGAGGAAAAATCTGATCAAGGACAGAAAAGACGATTAAACACAAGAAATCCTCACTTGGTCACCAGTCATTAAGTTCAGGTCATCATAGGAAGATGGAAATACACAAACACGGAAGGGGTTAAAGCACTGAATTTTATGTCAGTCCTAAAAGTAACGTTGCAACATTTTGTTCTATAATCGCCACCATTAACAAACACGCCCTTAAAAAAATTAATTAATCAATAGATAAAGACCTCATGAATTATTCGATTTCCCCAAAGCACATCACACGTTAACTTCGATTTAACAAAATCATATGATTTGTGAAGATATTCAATACGTTAAGCTTTCCAAGTCATTTCACGCGCTGTTTATATTGCTTATAATTACAATTACTAGTATTTCAAATTGCACACTGATTTTATGGACACCCTGTATAACTAATTGGGTTATTCAAAATGAGAGAGAGAGAGAGAGAGAGAGAGAGAGAGAGAGAGAGAGAGAGAGAGAGAGAGAGAGAGAGAGAGAGAGAGAGAGAGAGAGAGAGAGAGAGAGAGCAGGTGTTTGAGACAAACAGGTGTGACCATAGAGAAGATGATTAATTACGGTTGAGGATTCAGGGAACACCTTGAGAGAGCCACAGGTGTTAAGGGAGGTAGAGATTGCGTGACTAAACCATTTGATTTAATATAAGCCATTTCTACATCTAACATGAAATCAATCGCTTTAGAAATTGACATCTTTCGAATTAATTAGTTCCTGGCCATTCAAGGATACACATCAAATTGTAAAGGCTATTGACATTGCTGTTAATTGTTTGAAGATGGGGAAAAAAGATAAAACAAAGGGGAAAAAAATATTTAGCTTTGAATAGGCAAGAACTGTTTCCATGAGAGAAAAAAGTATAGATTCAAAATATACTGGAATTACTTGATTACTACTACTACTACTACTACTACTACTACTACTACTACTACTACTACTAATAATAATAATAATAATAATACACAGACTGCAGTGATGGAGGTGGTGGTGGTGGTGATGGTGATGGTTGGGCCCACCTCTGCGTGGTCCTTAGCAGCCCAGCACAACTATGGAATGAAAGGTGAGATGGCTGACCTGGCAGGGGTGTGGGGTGTACTAGAGGATGTCAACTACCTAACCATTCACTTCAGAATGGAAAGGGAAGATGAGACCAGTGTTAGGAAGAACATTTGCTATTCTCTTCCTTTATTAGCAACGTCTCGGTACCGCATGTACTATCAACAGACAATAAAATGTATGTAAAAGAAAAAAAGTTAATAGAAAAAAATACAAGTGGTACTGAAAAATTGCTAATGAAGGAGGAAGAGAAATGTTCATCGTAACACTGGTCCTGATATTCATTACCACACCTCTCCTTTCAGCACCAGAGGTTGTCTTTCTGAATGAGTGTGGCGCCTCTGTGATGAAGACCATTGAGCCCACAGAGTCCCTGCAAGTATTGGTCAACGCCTCCACCTCGACGGCAGCAGAATGTCAGCTCTCTCTCCGCGTGTCAGTGAAGGTACAGAGCAGTGCTGCTTTATATGCTTGCGCTCCGGAGGCCTTAATTGGGATCCCCGAGCGCACGGGTTCGAATCCTGGCCACGGTCTGAGTGGAGATTGGGCGTCCACTCGGGGTAACAGTTCCCAAGTGTGTGGGCTTTCAGATAAGAGGTCTCCATTAGGTGGTCTCCTTTAGCCCATAAATTCCCATAAAAAGCCCACATTGTTTAAGAGAGAGAGAGAGAGAGAGAGAGAGAGAGAGAGAGAGAGATTTTTAAAGCATTATCACTATTGCTATTACTGGTTTTGCTGTTCAATTGTTGGTGTCAGGAAAGGAGTAAAGACTTCTTTCTAGGACCAAGAGAGATATTATATATACATACAATACTATTAACACACACACACACACACACACACACACACACACACACACACACACAATAATGGAAGGAAAAGGAACAAGATGGACGAGAAGGGATTCAAGAAAGATCAGGAAGAGTCAATGTTGAAGGGACATTAAGAAGTACCTACATATAGTTTTCCCATTGAGCTGTGGATATTTGGAATGACTGAGGTGAAGAGGACATTACAGCAACCATCGTAAGCATGTTTAAAGAAGAGTTGTATAAGTAGAGATATGGAGACCAGAGATTAGTGCATTAACCTTGTAATGTAGATAATCTATGTACTACAATAAGGTAATCACACGCACGCACGCACGCACACGCCTCGAGGGGTGGAAAACGAAGTTGCTCTCATCCCACACTCGCAACACGATGAACAACAGTCAGTATCAGTAAAAATAAATAAGTAAAAAAAGTTTCACCCTCACACACAGAGTACCATAAATTTTGTCTCCATTTTCCACTCGCCAGTTAACAAAAAAAAATACAACAACAACAGCAACAACAACAACAACAACAACAATAATAATAATAATAATAATAATAATAATAATAATAATAATAATAACAATGATAATAGTAATAGTATTAAGGATGATGATAATAACAATACTAATGATAACAAGAACAGCAACAATAATAACAAGCCACCCTTCACCTTCACCTCCACAGGACACGGGCCTCGCCAAATATGGTATTCGTGTATCGGGTCATCTGCAGGTGAGCAAGGATGACTGCCACTCCTCCTCCCTCCTGCTGCATGACACTGATGACGACGCTGACGAGGATGCGGTCTTAAAAACGTGAGTCACAGTGCTCCCCTAACCCCCCCCCCCCCTTCTCTCTCTCTCTCTGGTTTATGTTTATTTATGCATTCTTCTCGTCAACACAATCATTCCGAAGTGGTTCCAGCTGGCAGTTACATTAATTAAGTCGTGTTAGGTTTAGATTAATTCAACTCAAAATAGTTTCATTGCTAATCCCTCCTTATGTGTAGATCAGGACTTATAAGGAAAAAAACAACATATTTGCCCAGATGTAAGCATTGTCCGCATTTAACCTAACCTAACTTAAACTTGCCTACATAATACATAATTTCAGGTTCTGCAGCAGCGGCCCCATTACGTATCGGACAGTGGAGGACGTGCTCTTGCTCAGCTACACTCAAAGGGAGGGTGGTGAGGCGTGGGAGGGCGCGGCCATCAACATAGTTCCTGAGGTGGCGTGTGGCGGGGTGGTCACCAGAGACACTACCATTACCATTAACTCCAACTTCAAAGCGCCGTATGTGTGCAACTGGGAACTTATGGTAATGATGGTGGTGGTGGTGGTGGTGGTGGTGATGTTGGTGGAGATGGTGATGGTGGTGGTGATATTGTTACTAATGTTACTATTGCTGTTTCTTTTTATTGTTATTGCCATTGCTATCATTAGTGTCATTACTATCATTATTATTCTGATGACGTAGATATCATTATCACGTGATTCTCTCTCTCTCTCTCTCTCTCTCTCTCTCTCTCTCTCTCTCTCTCTCTCTCTCTCTCTCTCTCTCTCTCTCTCTCTCTCTCTCTTTCTCTCAACACAGCCAGGTAAAGGGCAGAGGACCAAACTCACTTTCGAGAAATTTAATCTCACTGTTCGCAAGAGGAAAAGATGTACCACTGAGTGTCTCCTCTTTGTCCCGGGGAACCAAATGTCTCACTACTGTGGCATGGAACTGCTCGGGAAAACTCAATAGTAAGTACAAAAAACATATATAAGAAAATAATTATGGTTTATGAGGAATCGCAGCCTGCAAGGTCGACTGAAATTCTACATGTTATCATATTTATACATATACTTTTGTTCTAACATTTATACATCTTTAGCGCCCTACCCACTCGCATCTGACATACTGATGCGTGCCTGCTAGAAAGCGCCAACAACCCGTGTGTGTGTGTGTGTGTGTGTGTGTGTGTGTGTGTGTGTGTGGAATACAAGTATCTGAAGAGAGAGAGAGAGAGAGAGAGAGAGAGAGAGAGAGAGAGAGAGAGAGAGAGAGAGAGAGAGAGAGAGAGAGAGAGAGAGAGAGAGAGAGTTACACCTTATCACTGCTCTTTCTTTCCTTCCTCGCTACCCTCGCCACAGTCTACCAGGGACTGAGTTGATGTCTCTTCGCGTGACTCGAGACGTCTCTAAATTTAAATGCAAGGTGGAATTCGTCCCTGACACCAGAAAAATTGACCATCTTCCCAGCGGCGTCCAGTAATTAACCCTCACCGGACTAGAATAATTGCTGCTGCTGCTTCTGCTGCTGCTGCTACTACTACTACTACTACTACTACTACTACTACTACTACTACTACTACTACTACTACAATGACATCCTTTACCTAGATTTCAGTAAAGCGTTTGGTAAAGTACCATATCAGAAGCTACTAAGAAAGATTAAGGTGCACGAGATAGATGGAAAGATATTAAGCTGGATACTATTACTATTGCTGCTGCTGCTGCTGATGCTGCTAGTACAGAAGAATCAACACCACCATGCACAACAACATTAATGGTGATGGTGTGATAGTTACGTGATAGGTAGGAGTTCAGCGTTACCTACTGTATTCCTGTATTAGTTTCTATACTCAGGAAATCATTACAATCAATAGCATCTTTGTGTGTTTTTTCTCTTTCTTATATCTCTATAGCAGAGTGTGTTGATTTCTCAGGATTAATTGGCTTGGTTAAATGTGACGACTAGTGTGCTATAATCTTTATGGTACTGTTTCAGATTATTATAATACTGTGCAGCGTAAAACTACAGAGAAAATAAATCATGCAGCTTCAATCTTTATTCTACATTCCGACCTTCTTTTCTCTCCAGAAAGTTACGAAGAAATTGGGAAAATGAATGCATTATTTGTTACCCTTTACTTTTACCACTTATGCTCTCTCTCTCTCTCTCTCTCTCTCTCTCTCTCTCTCTCTCTCTCTCTCTCTCTCTTTCTGGATAACACACTGTAGAATTTCATGAAGTTCAGAAATTCGTTCTGAGTGAGTTCAAAGCTGTCTCTGGTTACTTGCCCATTAGTTGCCTTATTCTGACTTGACTGTACGTACATCTGAATGGACTAAAATCGCCGAGAGGGAAAAGAAAAACAAATAAATAAATAAATCAATAAAAATGAAAAATAAATAGATAAAACACTGTAAGTGAACAGACAATACGTACACATACAAATTATAAGTAGCAATATTTCCAACAGACACACTGAGATTCCAGAAAGTAATTTCACAAACTTTAAAAAGACGGAGGAAAATACTGACCGGCCGGCATCCTACTTGAACGGGGAACGCATGCGCTTGTCCATTTGCCTCGCCACGCCCAGGACAACCCGGGCCCTCTCGGTTGAGCCGAACCCCTTCAGTAATGGGAGGCCTTTTTATATTAATTCTGCTTATTATTTATCGATTCTAAACGACTTGAGAAATTCATATGGGGATCAAAATAGTACAGACTCTGGCCATTAATCTTCCGACCTCCATATACCTTTCATAATGTCGAAATCATCTATCACACCCTAAACGCGTGGTAAAAAATGTGTCTCAGTATTGAAGAAGTTGAATAGTCATTAAATAGCTTCTCTATACGTTTGACCAGATAGACTCCAACCGCGCTCGCTGAACCAAAGGGTGGGTAAAATTATAAACCTAATACATTCTAATCATTTTTACCCAGGAAAACAAAGAAAATGCCGGATAGTGAACTAGAGCAGTATGAATGAAAAAGCTGGAGTGTCATCCTCATTTCCTCCCCTCCCCACCCCTTCCACACCCACGCAATGTATAAGCAGCAATGTGGGGTCCTACGTGTCCCTTCTCGTTCCCCCCATCCCTTTCTGAGTTGCATCATCGTCTGCAATTACCCCCTTCCGGCATCTTCTCCTCCCAGCGCACAACTACAGAGATCAGAGCAATTCAAACTCTGATACAGTACACTTCTTCGCTCGTCGTTTCACCATACTCCACCCCCTTCTTCCCGAGATGGGTAAGTATATACCATGCGTGTTCTACTCAATGAGTTGCCTAGCAGTGAAGAGTTAGTTCACAGCATAGTCCGTCAGCGCCAACTGCGGCTATATGGGCATGTGGCACGATACCTGGAAGCCGACCCTGCTTGTCGGGTTGTTTCCTTAAGGGACAACCCAACCTGGAGGAGGCCTAGAGCAGTGGTTCCCAAACTTTTCCATGCCAAGGACCCCCCAGACATTACAAGTCTCAGCCGAGGACCCCCAGCAAATCAAAAGTTATCATTACCTGCCAAGATACCCATTACAATGTAATGGGTATCTTGGCAGGTAATGATAACTTTTCGTAAATTTATATATAGATTACAGCAATACAGCCAATGACATTTACGTACAATGTGAATATGCAGCAGTCAGACGGATGTGGCAGCCAGATCCTACCGTGCTTGGGGCGAGACTGCGTGTCATTATGAGACTCGGGATAATGACGGTTTGGATGGCGAAAGATCGGAGTTGCTAAGTTGTAATTAAATTCAAATCAAGCTTATCATTATAAAACCAAGTTATGTATATTTTTTATTCTATATATATATTACTACTATATTTTTTACTGGGGCTGCAAATGTTTTTTTTTTTTTTTTTTTTTTTTTCATTGTATCGCGGACCCCCTAGGACCTTCTCAGGGACCCCCAGGGGTCCGCGGACCCCAGTTTGGGCTGCATGGAGACTCGCGAGGCGTGACCGCCCAGGAGTGGCGCCGTAGAGTAGGTGAGGCAACGCGCCCCCCGGCGTATGCCCCCCATGATTGATTGATTGATTGCCACCTGCCACTTGCCACGCACCGATAATGTGTTCATCCCGCCAGTATAACAATATTGATGGTGATGATGATAATAATGATGATAGTAATAATATTAATAATGATGATGATGATGATGATGATGATGATGATGATGATAATAATAATAATAATAATAATAACAATAAACACCAACGACGACAACAACAATAACAACAACAACAACAACAACAATCCAATCCATTATATCCAGATACATCCAAAACATAAGAAATGGAAATGATTCCATTAGGTGCCGCAGCAGCTTAGGTCATATGGCACCACTATAAGGTTAACGGGAGAACGCTACATCTCCCACTGGGCTACTACGTTTGGCAAGGATTCTAACCCGGGCCGCCAGCACCGGAGGCCCAAGACGAGCCGCTCCAAAACATAGGCCTTTCCCGCATTAAGCAATAGGAATTTGCTAAGAAAGGACTGATGGTTATCAATGAATTAATCACGGGGGGCATACACTGGGGGGCGCGTCGCCTCGCCATTCACGGCAGTCACGCCTTACGAATCTCCTACCCGAAGATCGGTCTATGAGCTCCTGAGCTCTGTAGGGAAAAAGCTGGCTGGGTGACCAGCAGGCGACCGCGACAATGAATTACACACACACACACACACACACACACACACACACACACACACACACACACACACACACATATATATATATATATATATATCTATATATATATATATATATATATATATATATATATATATATATATATATATATATATATATATACACAAAAATTCCATTCAAACTTGCAAGGTGTTAGAGGGAAGTGCTTTAGAACTGCCTCCATTACATGAAAATCTTTGTTTTCCTGAAGTAAAGTCACATTTTTATTGCATATATTTTTATATGGGCTTCTATTTAACTTATTGATTTACTTTATAATTCATTAACATAAAACCTAAGCTAACCTAACCATGAAAATTAAGGAAGAGTAAGATATACGAATACATATACCTATTTTTCAGCATAGCTTTAAAAGAGGGCTAAGGCACTCCTTTTATGTAACATTTACAGTCCTGTGAAAACAACAGCAAACCCATGAATCAGTTCCTGGGATGTCTGAGAAGTTTGTTGATTGAACATATATCTAATTACATACTTCCACAAATACAATCATTCTTATACCTACAGAAGACATGGATATGGAACTGCTGCAGCTGCAACAAAAAAAACAAGAGCTCCCGGCCATCTTGCAACAGTACCAGATGGAACTGGCACACCAGAGCAAGGTGTCCCTGAACCAACAGTGCAAAATTGAAGAGCTGGAGCAGTACGATTTGGATGCTAATCAGCAGCTGAGAGACAGACAGGTTGAGATTGAAAGACAAGACAATATAATGTCTTCCATGAAGGATGTGGTGCTGAAGCTCCTGGCTGAGAATGCTGGGAACAAGAAGTTATGCCAGCAACTGCACAATGTGCTAAAATTGATTGATCCAAATCACTATGATGGTTGAAATTTTCATGGCGTGTACTCCAACAAATGCAGCATGTGAAAATTCATTAAAATCATATCAAATAAATTGAATGTACCTTTCTGTTATATACTGTACACCTTAAGTGTTGGCTAACAATGAAATGTACACTCACAATCAGTGTGCTGTATGTAATGTACAGTGTAAACATTGGCATGTGTGACAAATGACACCCCAGGTGAAGCATCACCCACAAGCAGTGACAAGTGAGTACTGCAGCAAGGCTGCCACTGTTTGCGGTGGTTGTGTGAACCAAAATGCAGACCTCCATCAATACTAAGACAATTTCCAAATTTTAGTATAAATGTCAGTTTTGGGTGATATTGGTGATATGAGATGACATGCAAACCACCAAACCATCTATGGTGACATTTGTGTCATTGAGCACCAGACAACCGAGATGGTGATACACCAATACACTAAATGAAATAACTTGAATGTGTTACTAATAATAAGACAACAATCTTCTGGCAGCATATAAGGAATCTCCCAACCATCCATCTTAACCATTCATTCCACAGCCACAGCAGGGACAATGAGTAAGCAAAGTCTAAGAAGTTTTTTCTAATTCAAAGTTCATTGAATGGAGAGTAAAGTGGCATCAATGAAGAAAAAGAAGAAAAATTAAGCTGGTATATAGTTTTTTCTTCCTTTGCCTCACTTCGTTTTTTAGCGAGTAATTCTTTTCCTATCTAAAGTTAATTCACCACTACTCAAATAACATCCAGCATATCTACCCAAACCAGTAGCTCCCCATCTTAACCTTTCACTCCACAGCTACAGAAGGGGCAATGCATAAGGAATGGCTCTCTCTCTCTTTACCACTACTTAAACACCATCCAGCTCCTCTCTTCCTCCTCTTTCCTTCACCATCTCCATTTCTTCTCCCTTCCCTGAATGACATGTACTGGCTACTTCCTCCACCTCCTGCACTGGCCTCTCCACTAAACTCTGGAAATCCCAGCCTGCTTCTATATTTCCACCTTCCCATGACTTGAACTCTTTCACAGACGTTTCAAGCAGCTTATCCTGTATTTTTGACTAATGGCTATAATGATTTTTGCTACTGTTGTCAGAGCCTTTCATACATAAACAAAATATGAGTAAAGATAAGAATAAACCACATTCAATGAACAAAAAACTACCCAAAGTATGAAAGTACAACTGTATTGAAAAATTTCAATTTATTTATGTAATACAATTATATTTCTTGCTAAAAAAGATAAGCATTATAGGGAAATACAAAAATACCTTCATCATAATTCCTTACAATAGAAACTTCAAGACAACAATGTATTTATCACAATTATCAACTAATTTCCTTCATAAACCTGTCAACAAGTAATAACGCCATAGAGTTTAATAGCACAAAGGGTGTGTGTGTGTGTTATGACTATTTTCATTTCTTATGACTAGAGGATATAATAGAAATCATTAATATCATATGCACAACTCCCTCTCTCTCTCTCACACACACTTAAAAAAAATCCATCAACCACCAAATTAACGAGAGAGAGAGAGAGAGAGAGAGAGAGAGAGAGAGAGAGAGAGAGAGAGAGAGAGAGAGAGAGAGAGAGAAATTAACAAAGGTAAAAGTATATCTGACACCTGGAAGCACATTATGTAGTAGTATATAGTAGAAATCAACACCAACAATAAATGGAACTTAATTCTTAATGCAACAACCATTCATATCTTTCTTTCCTTCTTTTACTGACAAGGGTTCTCCTTACAACACTTGTAAATTAAACACAAAAGGAGGAAGATGAAGAAAAGAAAGGTGGCATTAATGATGGAGAAGAACAATTAAGCTGGTATCAAGGTTTTTCTTCCTTTACCTCATCCCTCGAATGACACCTTCAAGATATGGAGGAAGAGGAAGAAAAGAAAGGTGACATCAATGAAGAAGAAAAATAAAGCTGGTTGATATCAACTTTCCTTTTCCTTTACCTCATCTCCCATACAGATGGCATCAATGAAGAAAAAGAAGAAAAATGAAGCTGGTATCAAGTTTTTTCTTTGTTAATCCCACCTCGTTCTTTTTTTAAGTTAAAGTCTAACCAGTTTTTTGTAATCTAAAGTTAATTCAATGGAGAGAAAAATAAAAGTGGCATTAATGAAGGAAAAGAAGAAAAATCAAGCTGGTATCAAGTTTTTCTTCATCTCATGTCCCTTTTTTTTTAAATGAAAGTATAACTAGTTGTTTTCTACTTAAAGGTTCAATCACAATTCACAGCACAATTGTACAAGGACCCCAGGCAGTATGGAAGGAGACGTCATAACCCTAACAATGGTAACTATGGTAATAACAACAGCAGCAATGGTAATAATAATATGTATATGGGTAATTAGTAACATTCATAATACACACGAGCTAATAGGATTCAATGATACTTAATAATATGAAGTACGGTAAGATAGTTGAGCAAGGAGACACACACACACACACACACACACACACACACACACACACACACACACACACACACATGGAAGAATGCCCTTTAACACATAATAAATAAACAAAACTAAACAAAAAATCAAAAAGATGTGTGAGAGAGAGAGAGAGAGAGAGAGAGAGAGAGAGAGAGAGAGAGAGAGAGAGAGAGAGAGTTAGCTTTGTTCAAGTTGCTGAGTGAGTGAATACACCTGCTGAGTGAGAAGTGAGTTTCGATGCCTAAGCACTTGAAGGAGGTCAGCTTGTCTCTCCAGCACCCATTCCAGACTGCTCGGGCCCCTGTGGTGGAAGAGAGATGATGAGGGACGAGCAGGAGGTGGAGAAGAGAAGAGAGTAGAGAGTAAGGTCACTCACACACCAAAGTGGCAAGACACACAAGGCATATCGTGTGAAAACAAACATTGGGAAATTATAAAACCTTTCACACAGAAGTGGTGTGACTCACTGCATGTGCCACGTGCAACTTGCATGCCACTCTGGGACGGGACTTGCCTATTTTTTCCAGTGTGTGATGTGACACTTTGAACAATGCTGTCAAATTTTAATGGAGCTTTCATACCACAAAGTTATTATTAGCTAAGATAATATAAAAAATATTGTATTCAAATAACAAAAGAAACAAAACATGAACACTTTTGGAAGTATGGCATACATAGAATTGTTTAGAAGTATGTAAAATAGATTTTTGCTGGACACATCTGACAACACTGCCTCACTCCCACAGTGAGTGAACTGGAACACAACAAAATACTGATAATTGAGTCTAATTTGATGCATCAAAATTATATAAATAGAAACACAACTGGTTTGCTGTACATTTCAAAACGAGAGAGAGAGAGAGAGAGAGAGAGAGAGAGAGAGAGAGAGAGAGAGAGAGAGAGAGAGAGAGAGAGAGAGAGAGAGAGAAACATGTCAGTATCAGTGTTACCAACTTGTAAAAAAAATCTAAAAAATAATGAGGCAGATGGGGAAAGAGAGAATGGTAGTATGTGTGATATGGAAAACACACAAAATTATCAACCCTTCCCATAATACATCATTCTGGCAATTTACTGACCAAATTCCGCTTCCAAGACTCACCTGACACCAACATAGGACTCTGGACCGGAGATTCTGAAGGCGAGATCATCCGCTAGAGTGTCGGGAGGAGCAGCGGCGGCGTTGAACCTCACTACAAATACTGCGGGAGAAGGAAAAGTGACGACGTGAACATGAGGGAAGAGAGTGGTGCTTTATTTTCACGTCTCCTTCACCTCTGTCACTCCATCCATTGTGGCTGCTGTACTCTGAGATCCAAGACATTTAAAGCACTCTACATACTCCTTTCTGCAGCTCCTCACCACTCAGCCTTGCACCTCATCCCACCACCTGCCTCCCCCTCTCCTCCCTGCTGGACCTCATTACCTTACTCATTTATACACCTGACAACCTTCCCCTCACACTTCCAAACTGCTGTTCACCTTTGTCTTCTCACTGTGAGCCAGTATGTCAAGCTTCCACTTAACAAACAGTCTTCCTCCACCCTCACTCCTATACACAATCACACTAACTCACACTCTTTTTGCATGGGTACACAAGGTAGAGGTGGTCCCAATCCCCCCTCCCCCTGGCTGGAGGGTAGTCACTGAGCCTTGGTGACTTCTCCAAAGGTCAGAGGTGTTGAATAGCCAGCAGCATTGCACAGACACGATGGGTCCTCCTGAGAGCATGGCTAATACGTTAGAGCAGGGATGGCATCGCAATCTCCAAATCCACTGGGGCTCCAATCCCCTTTGGAAGATTTCACCAGGTTCTGCTCTCCTTAAGTATGGGGCATCTGTGAGTTGTGTTCTATCAGCTCACTCACTGTCTCTTGAGTTTTTCTTGGCAGACCCTCTTCCCCGGCAGCTAGTTGGAAAAAAGTACACTCAACTGTCCCCCTCTTGTACACTGAATATCCTTGGTCTCTCCTTTACATGTGATCTAAACTGCAAACTTCACATCTCGTATCTTGCTAAAACAGCCTCTTCATTTCTTTCCTCCTCTTTGCTGTCTTGTGTTATGTTAAGGAAGGCATACCAACCCCCTTCACTCCATCCCTTTTCTCACCTCTCACAACACGAATGCACCATTCTTAACTCCACCACCACCACCACCACAGATGCAAACAAAATACGAGATAATTTGATGCAAAAACAACAAAATAAGGAATGTTACAAACTTGATTCAATCCTACAAAACAACAGGCAAATCCCATTAGGTAGGCAAATACTCACCAACATGTATAATGGGTGGTAGAGAAACAAGGTAATGCAGATGAATGTTTGGGCTACACAGCCAAAACATTAAAGAATACACTTAGCTACATCAGCTTGTATTTCAATACCACCCACTCTACACATTTCTCTGGACTTTAAGGGGACTGGCAAATTAGTGGGCTTTTCATTTTCATTTCATTTTTTTGCCCTCAGCGTTTCTTACCTTTACATAAGAAAAAACACACACTCACCAATATGTTTGATGACGAAGGGAATGGCAATCACCACCTCAAGAAGGAATATGATCTGCTGGTAATTGACTGGTGAGAGGGAGATGTTAACACTACACCGCGATGCAGAGCCACCCATGCAGTAATCCCGCACCAGGCAGGCCAGGACCATGAGGATCACATTCCCTGTAAGACAACAGTGCCAGCCAAGAATGTTTCATCATTAAGTTCAATCTGCATGCTTTTGTGTTCCTCCTCACCTTATCAGCTTGGGGGAACACTAAAGGCTGTATTCAGAAATGCTGGCTCCCTCACCAAGACTATTTTCCAAAGCCACAGAGATGATTAGCAGGGTTTTCAAGAGTGTTTCTCCAGTTAATAAGGTAGAACTCTTGTCACTCTGCTTCTAAAGCCGTAAAAAACACCTTGAAAATTCATGTACGTTTTATATAACATTGTGAAATAGTGGAGGTGAAGTACAGAAATGTTGAAGAGAGCATGGTATGAAAAAGTCTGATAAATAGATAGAAAGATGGAGAGGAAGTGAGTATGTAGAGGTAGGGAACAAGTGAGTTATGATATGAGACCATTTGAATACCTATCCTTGATAATTGGTGACATCACAGTTGGCTCCACTCATCACCCTTAGTGTTGTGAAGGCTTCCTACTGACACAATGCTAATAGTGCAACATGGACTTGTCATTGTAGCCTGTCTTCTGCATATGGTGTGTAAAATGTAGGAACTAAACCTTACATAGCAAACAGTGCTTATAAAAACTAACGGTGTAAGTAAGCATACCAGTTATCGATTATCAGGAAAAGGATGAATTATGTGCATGGTCTGTGTATAGAGATAAATAGAGACATTAAATTGCACTATTCTTAACCTCCCTTTCCCTTAAACCACACGGATAAGTTTCAAAGTAAGTTATTGTTCATGTAGTATCAATCAGCTTGTCAACTTGTCATCTAATTAGCCTCACTAAAAACAAACATATTGTATTTTCAAACAGCACTCAATCATTCATTCTCTGAAACTCCCTACCCGATTCCATATTTCAAACTTCCTATGACTTTAACTTTAACTTAAGAGGGAGATTTCAAGACATCTCTCCCTTTCTTTTGTGAACTCTTTTGAACTTTAAGGTACTGGCAAATTAGTGGGCTTTTTATTTCCCTTGTTTTTTTTTGTTTGTTTTTTGCCACTGGTCAGCTTCCCCCTCTTACATAGAAAAAGAGCACAATTCCACTTTTAAATAGATGTCAGGGGTGTCTGATTAGCTACTACAAACCAGCTTTCGTCTCCTCCGCCTCTGTCCACCACTCACCGCCACTTGTGATGTAAAAGGTGGTGCGGTGGAGGTGTCTGGTGGAGTTGTAAAAATCATGGTAGCCGAGGATGCGAGAATTCTTGTGTTCACCCTTGATGTACCATGTTAACAGCTGGAAAAGAACAGGAGGGAATGAGAGAAGCTGCAACATCTATACACTGGCAGTCCCTGTGTGAAGTATGACACATGCCTTTGTACTTCCTCATCCATAAATATGTCTAGTTTTCATCAAATTGTCGCTTGTGAGGTAAGAGCCGAAGAAAATAATACCAATAAAACAACAAAGAGAATAGTTAATAAAGGAAGGAGAGAGAGAGAGAGAGAGAGAGAGAGAGAGAGAGAGAGAGAGAGAGAGAGAGAGAGAGAGAGAGAGGAAAAAAAAAAATGGTTTGAGGACTGGGAACTAAGTGGGCCTTTTTGTTCAATAATTTTTGTTGCCCTTGGCCAGATTTTCCCTTATATAAAAAAGGGAAAGAAAAAAAAAGAAAAAAAAAAAACACACACACACACACACACACAAAATAGGTGATTCAAAACAAACAATAGGACACTCAATGAAACTAAGGAAAGGACAAAGCCTAAAGGACACATAGAAACACAGCTTTCCACAGAGAAGCATTGAAACCTGGAATAATTTAACAGAAGAAATAATAACACCAAGAAGTGTGCACAAATTCAAAGAAAGATTAGATATGTATAGAAACAAGGATGGAACCACACAAGACTCTCTTAACTAGGGAAATACACACACACACACTTACCATCACTACTGCCCCACACACACAAACACACACCCTTACCATCACTTCTGCACACACACACACACACACACACCCTTACAATTACTTCTACCAACATACACACACAGACGCACACACATACTTACCATCACTACTGCCCACACGCACACATGTAAGTACTGGAGTCCTGAGAAGCTGCTTGTTCCAGTTTCCTCATTGTGGAGGACAGGCATGAGGAAGCCCCCAACAGGCAACACCACCTGCAGGTTATCATTCTTAATTACCAGCATGACCTTCAAACTAAGGCTTGTAGTACTAAACACTTCTGAGCTTCACCGCCACTATTTCAAAAGGCTTTACCTAAAACATTACCAAACAATAACACAGAACACAATAAAACAACATAAGTAAAGACACAAGAATTGCAATACAACTACTACTAAAATGCAGACCAAGTTATCAGTCAAAGAACAGCCTCAGCCAGTCCTGGTGAATGACCCTCAACACACACACACACACAGCTGTCCTTGGAGGTGATGGAGGTGTTACCCTGATTGTCTCCTGACCCACCACACTGACCACACCATGTCTGGGTGTGCTGCCCAAACACCTCAGCCAGTGGAAGCAACCTGAGTAGCCCTTTAACCCCTTCAATAAGGTGATGTGTTTTCATGTTCATTCTGGTTACTATTGGGAGATTTTATATAGCTTCAGAAAATCATGAGGAAATTAAAACAGTACAGACTCTGACTGCCACACACTTCCTAATGTCAGTAAAAGTGTCTAATTGCATAAAAAAACAAAGAGGAAAGCATCCCAATACTGAAGTGGTTAAGGATGTCATGGCAGACATTGAACTTGAAGGAGGATAAGAACATAAGAACATAAGAAAATGAGGGAAGCTGCAAAAGGCTGTTAGACATTTCATAGTAGTCCCTGTGTGAACACCTCTCCCTAATTCCACTTATCATCCTCATCTGTTAAGCTTCATTAGATAAAGTGACAGTAATAATAATGAAGGTAGAAGACAGTAATAAGTAGCAATAATAAGGGCTGGGATGATGAGCAGAGGGTAGTGTTGGTGCAAACTTCATTAGACAAACTGACAGTAATAATAATGAAGGCAGAAGATACATATTGGACAAAGGAGTCTTACCAAAAGCAGAAGTTTGGAGTAGAGGGCAGGGATGATAGGTAGAGGATAGTGTTGGTGTTTCTGAGTCACCACCAACACTTCTTGGTCTCCCATGATATTGTTTGTCACACCCTCCACTCCCACAGCCACCTGAAAACAGAGGGGAAACAAATCAACACCACATTATAAAATAGAATAAACAATGACTCCCACAACTGTTAACTGTTCCCACTCAGTACATGTGAGACAAATGCTCTAACACCTGCCTATTTATCTGGCTTATAACCGCCTTCAAAGAAACAATATTTAGTGATAATGCATCCAATAAACAGAACTGTGGAAAGCAAACAGCATGAAATCCAATAATATGGCAAGCAGAGGGGTTTGTGATGGCAGAACCCACAACCACTCCCGCTAATGTTTAATTTCCAGTCAGAAAAATATCTAAACACAGTGACCTGAGTAGAGACAATGATTTATCCTGAATCACACTTCAAGATGATTTACAAATACTTGAAATTCTAAGTGGAAGTTCTATTACTCTCATTAGAAAATGTGAATAGGCGGCAGTGCAAGGCTGTGGTGCGACACACCTGTAGGTGTTCACACCTCAACCAATTTGTAATCTAAACTGAAAGCTTCCAAAATACTTCATCCATCAACTAAAACTTCGTTCTGACAGTTACAGGTTACACTGATAGCTCTCAAAATATTTGCCATCCATGAAAATGATGAAAATGTCAGTGTATTTGACCAACAATGAGGATAAAATCTATACAAGAGTAAACTGCCCACATATGTGACAATAACAATATATGCAATAACAAGTGAAAAGTTTACGTAGTGAATCCAGTTGCTGGTAAACAGAATTTCAATACATAGCAAAACAATCAGCCTGGCTCCTGTGGGGGGATGGAGGAACTACAGCATTACACACACAAGGAAAAAACACTAATAAAAATAAAGAAAATAAATAACTTATCTGGAGAAAGAAGTTAAATGTCACCACTAGTACATGTAACTATTCTGTCCACAAGTCCACAGATGTTTCTCTCATGTGGCTATGTTAGGTTAGGTTACATGAAACAAGGAAGTTATGGGTGTGTATTAGGTTGTATTGAATTATGAGGCAGCTGGTGGGCAGCCTTAACTAGCTTACCATAGGATTCTAACTTAACCCTTTCAGCCCGGGGACACATTTTTTTATACCAAGAGTCTTGGGCAGGAAGAGGATATTTTATTGACATTAGGAAGGGTCTATGGCCAGAGTCTGTACTACTTCAAATCTCCACATGAATATCTGAAGCTGTATAAAATCAACAGATAATAAGCAGAATATCAAAATGGGTCCCAGTATTGAAGGGATTAAAGCAAGACGATTCTTAATTTCTTAATCACCCGTAATAATTCATGATCTAAACACCTAGTCGGTGCTTTCACTCACTAAGTAATCAACAAGTACCTACACATTACTACTAATCCCTCGCCCAAACTTGCTATGAACCCCAACGTACCCTTAATAACGTGGCTATTTATAATCCAGTGTCATTCATGTTGCCATAGCTCATGTTGCTAAGCCAAGACCCCGCCTTCCTCATCCCTCCTTCTGCCCCATTAACACGCCCCCCAACCTTTGAATGCACGTGTAGCCATGTCAAATGATCGAATATAAGGCTTACCTGCGGCTCAGTGCTGGGCTCCATGGTGTGTCTACCTACAAACGCAGATCAAAGTTTTCTCTCAGTCCTCGTGACTTTCCTCTCGTCACCCGCGGAAAACAACAACTTCAAGAGACTCCGGGACTCCCCCTCACATCGGCTCTTTTACCTACTTCGGTATTTTCATCTTCAATTTACCACAATGACACTCTCCTTTACTTTACTTACTTTTCTTTTTATCGTGTTCTTTTTTGTTCCTCTCCTCACAATATTGCAGCAACTGCGGATTGAGTGATGATAAGGCATGTATCATTTCTCTTTCATCTGTCACTGAACTTTGAAAACACCCTTAGAAACCTGTCTCTTCAGTTACCACAACCACAAAACCACATAAAAGACCAAAAGTGGGTGTACATCGAAATAAAGCCTTTGGAAAGTAATGCAGAAACACGGCACCAATGTTTCCGAGGGGGAGGGGGAGGGAGGGGCGACAGCGAGCAGACTGGAGCCATGGCCCGTGAGTGGAGGGAGGGGCCAGTGCCTGCCTCAACTGTCCCCCACTCAGCCTTCCACCTCTTGTGATCCCTGGTGGATGAACTTATTAACATATAAAAGCAGGCGATCCAACTAAAACAATTCACACCTTCCGGCTGTGTGCCTTCCCCTCCTCCATTGCTTCCCCCAGTCACACACACACACACACACACAGTAACGATTAATCCCGGTGTGTAGCTAGTGATGTGGTTTCAGCCCTACCCGAAGATTTTCATCATAAAATGTAGTGAAACATCCAGCCATCACCACTTCACTGGTATGACGACAAATATTAGACAATGAGCTTCTCAGACATCCACAAGTTACCCCTTTTATCTATACAACGCCACCTGTGGGTTCACTCTCAACCTCTCAGCATACCAAACACGCACGCACGCACGCACAGACTGGGGGCAAAGTTAATGTGCTATCACCAATGTAAAATGATATAAATTTCCTCGCTCCCCACCCTTACTCCATATCACGTAGGTGACGTAATAAGTACACATTTGCATCTCCACTTCACGTGATATAACTCCAGCATGCTTCCCCACTCACCTTCACAACCTGTTCACTAATATAAATCGAGCAGGCTTCCCCACCCACTCACCTTCACAACCCCTTCACTAATGTATCTCCGGTCTTCCCCATCTTCCTCCCTGCTAAGTCACGCACTGGCACTACACCAGGTAACCACACAACTACTATTCTAATGACGCCCTTCTCTGCTCGTTTCTGTGCTTATTATGGCTGTGGAGAGAGAGAGAGAGAGAGAGAGAGAGAGAGAGAGAGAGAGAGAGAGAGAGAGAGAGAGAGAGAGAGAGAGAGAGAGAGAGAGAGAGAGAGAGAATATTTCCTTATGATATATTCCTTGGTCATTAGTGTACGGAAACAACTGAAATTTGAAAGTAACTATAGTACGTTGCCATGTAAATATAATCACTACCGCAGTACACGGAGTCAATTTTTTGAAGATGACTTTGTACGTAATTGATTCATGAAACTTACAGGCGAACGATTCGAAGCTGCAAGATTGACGGATATACTGTACTTTACAGGCTCGATCTGACGAGACTAAAAAAAAAAGAAGGAAAACAAAAACATATGTATAAGTAAATAGATAAACTCAATTGTTTCGAGCAGATGGTCATGTCTTACTAGTCTTGTTCACTCTTCTGACAAGCACTACACAAACCTAAGTGGCTTGTTCAACACTTAGAAGATCGAGCGCCAGACGAAGGAAGTTATTTAATAGGCTAACTGCTACGCCTAACCATACCCACTCAGTACTGGGACGCGAGCACATATTTATTTTCTTTATTTCTCGATTTTCTACATCTTCAGAAACTCATGTGTGGATTAAGAGAGTACAGACTCTGGCCAATAATCTTCTGACCTAGACCTTTCCTATTGTCAACAAAATCGTCTAATCATACCTAAAACTAATGGTAAAAATGTGTCCCAGTACTGAAGGGGTTTATCGCAGTCTCTCTCATCTATTTATAAATCGTATTCTGAATCACTGCTTTAGCGCATCTCTACATTACTTTCAAAAGGCTCCAGTTAAAGTGACACGGGTTTTCAAGAGTGTTGTTTTATGACCCCAGTGACTGATTAACAAGATTTCTACGTCATTATTAGGAGAAACACTTTTGAGAACCCGGCTAAGCATCTCTGTGGCCTTGGAAAAAATGTGATGAGACCGCAGTGTTTCAGGATATGAGAGAGAGAGAGAGAGAGAGAGAGAGAGAGAGAGAGAGAGAGAGAGAGAGAGAGAGAGAGAGAGAGAGAGAGAGAGAGAGAACAGCAGTCAAGAAAGGTGTTTTATTCTAGTTCTTGTTAAAAAGCCTCAGTTCTTTGTTATCATTGGGGTGTGTGCTCAGGTGTCACTGAAAGAACTGCATCAGCTGCAACACATGTATCTACTGACGCTTGACTGGCCTTGTAAGGTACGCATGTGCGAGTCTTAACCATTTATGTACTTGGTTTCCATAATACCATTCGATTTTTGCATTTGATGTGTTTTGTAGTAACGTCTGACTATTATTGTATCATTGTCAGTACGTACACACACACACACACACACACACACACTCTCTCTCTCTCTCTCTCTCTCTCTCTCTCTCTCTCTCTCTCTCTCTCTCTCTCTCTCTCTCTCTCATACATCTTGGTCTTATCCTTGAACCTTGCATTTGTTTAGAGTAAAGCGCGGGCGTGGGGAGATAGGTGTGTTGTCTGCACCGAGAGAGGGTTGTTGACACCATGCAGTCACCACGCTATCTCTGCCACCCGCCGCCCCCTTCCTCACCAACCAGCAGGGACGGAAGTGTTGGGCTGGGTAATGGTAGATAGAGAAATACTCTCTCTCTCTCTCTCTCTCTCTCTCTCTCTCTCTCTCTCTCTCTCTCTCTCTCAGGATATGTTGGTGATAGTACTATTATCACTTACCGTTGATATGAGGACGTAGAATCTCTCTCTCTCTCTCTCTCTCTCTCTCTCTCTCTCTCTCTCTCTCTCTCTCTCTCTCTCTATCTTCTCTCTCAGCGTTGCGTCACCCTCCTCTGTCTCGCACTAGTTGTTGCCAGTTACCCTAAATTAACGTCAGCATGGAATAAAACTGAAATAGAGGCGATACCACAAGCATTATTAAACTGTGTACTTTGATTCGAACGGAGTGTGGCGGGGCGAGACGCGGCCAGCTGCTTCCGCCACACTGTTGGGGAAAGGTAAGGAGAATTCTGGGCTTGTTTGATAATGGGGTTTCCTTGCCGTACTTGGGATTAGATGCACGCCCCAGTCTGTCTGTCTGTCTGGTTCCAGGGTGAGACGGAGGGGAAAAAAGAGGTGCAGTGTTACATGGATGGGTTTTTTTTTGTGTGTGTCGTTGTCTCCCTTAAGAAAAAGAAAAAAAGGTCGGGAGGATTTTAGTGTAATGTATATGTGTAAGGCCTGTGTGTGTATGAGAGAGAGAGAGAGAGAGAGAGAGAGAGAGAGAGAGAGAGAGAGAGAGAGAGAGCACCCCGGAGGCAATAACCAGTCGCTGCTAGCCAGTCAGTGCATAAGCAACTGTGTGCGAGGGAGGAGGTGCCGCGCCACGCTTGTCATACCTCCAGTGAACTTCCTCTCCACAACACCCTTCTATCAGGTACCGAGCAAACATGTGAAGGGAACTACCACACAACCTACCCAACGCCCACAGACCCCCAGTAGACCCTGTAATAAAGTCAATAGAGACGTTTTTCCTAAGATCATTAAGATTCTGTCAATTTGAAACACGTGGCGCCGATTAATAACATTTTGCAACATGCTGTGGTGTGTTCGTGAGATTGCTGTGAAGGGATTAGTTCGTTCTCCTCAAGTCCCAGAAATGGATAGGGCAAGGCGGGGGAAAGTTCTAAATATATAATGTGTTACCCATATAAAGTCTGTCTGGCGGTGGTGGTGGTGGTGGTGGTGATGGTGATGGCTTTACAACGGGGGTTTGTATTGATTGCATTCTGTTTGTCTGTTTTCCATACCTGAGTCTCTCTCTCTCTCTCTCTCTCTCTCTCTCTCTCTCTCTCTCTC
>CM035213.1:2462012-2477034 GCA_020233015.1 Callinectes sapidus | reverse complement strand
TGTGTGTGTGTGTGTGTTCGTTCCTCGTTCCTAGTATATCCTCATCATAATAATATCCCCACCACCACCACCACCGCCACCACAATCACTACCTCCACCGTCAGTAGCGTGCAGGGTGACAAGTATTGAGGTAGTGAGGGAGGTGTTGTGAGGTGCGAGGCGGCAGGCAGGTGGGTGTGAGGCGGCAGGTGGGTGGGTGGGTGGGCACTGGTCTGTTCTCATATGACCTCACACTACCCCACACACACTATGGCCAAACCTTCACTTCACTTCACTTTATTTAAGAGGAATGTTTCAAATATTTCTCCCTTCTCTGGCTAACGTTTTGGGATCTGTAAGGGGGCTGGCAAATTGGTGGGCTTTTTATTTTATTATCTTATGTTGTCTTTGGCCAGTTTCTCCCTCTTACATATATAAAAAGACAGCATTTTAGCGTCTTATCTTTACTACTTTCAATAGTGTGTAGTGTTTAAGACAATGAGAGTTTTGAAGGGTGTTTACATTAGGGAGGTTTAACACTTTCACTACGATATACACCATAACAGTCTTAAAGCAACAAAATCTTATCAAACATCAACAAGAAAAGATCATTAAAAAGAGTATATTGAACAGTATTTTAGTGAGTAGAATGCTTTGAGGTGGCTGAGGTAAGACGAAAGATCTAGAGGATGGTTTGTTGATACGAAGGACAAACCCAGTCGCAGGAAAAAAATGTTAGCAGGGCGTGACAAGTCAGGGTCGTTCCTGGTGGGTATACTGTAGGTGGGTACTGGTGGTGAGTGTCAGCCGGGAGGTGTGGGTGTCAGAATAACCAACCCTCATACGAACACCACCTTTTTAGCCACGGGAAGTAAGGTATTCAGTTTTGTATAGAAATGAAGTATCTCTCTCTCTCTCTCTCTCTCTCTCTCTCTCTCTCTCTCTCTCTCTCTCTCTCTCTTCTCTCTCTCCTATCCAGCCAGCAACATACGTGTGTGTGTGTATCATGCGTGTGTTGAATTGTGCGTGCGTGTCTTGTTTCTCTGAAGACCGCGCGTGTTTTGATCTTGCATAACATCACTTCATTCCTAGGCAGATCTCGCACACTGCTTTGATGTGTAGGAAAATGTGAGTCGTTATACTATGGTCATGTGTGGGAAAGAAGCTCCTGGAATAAAAGAAAGGAAAACGGCAATATTAGAATGACTGTAAGATAGCGTGAACAGCGAAGAGTGGCGTGTGCGTATTGCAGGGCGCTGTTTTGAAAGTTACAGTTTGCTATAGTGGTAATAATGCTGATATTTTTTCTCTGTGAATTAAGAACATTTGGAAAGTATTAAGGAAAGTTATTATATGAAGTCATCTTTCGTGTGTGTGTGTGTGTGTGTGTGCGTGTGTGTGTGTGTGTGTGTGTGTATGTGCATATAATCACACACACACACACACACACACACACAGATCACATATGGTGTACTTAGATAACCCGGTAATCTCTTCGAAGATTAACAGACTGACCGGCTCACGTCACGCCCCGCCACTGTCACTGTCACTGTCATTGCACCGTCTGTCCACTCACTGTGCCCTTTGGTCTGTCTCTGAGTTCTGTCTTGAAAGGATAGTCGCTTTTCGAGTGATGCCAATTTAGAGGATTTTCCGCTCAATCTAGCTGATGAAACTCAATCTGACCACCATTGCCCATTTCATTCTTGTGTGTGTGTGTGTCTGTGTGTGTGTGTGTGTGTGTGTGTGTGTGTGTGTGTGTGTGTGTGTGTGTGTGTGTGTGTGTGTCAGGCTTCGGTTCAAGTGTATGTAGTTCTAATAATACTTAGCTTTAAAATTTTGACAACTTTTACTTATTTTCTTACTCAAACTTCAATTCCTCGACAATTTTACGAGAGCTTTCGAGTACCATTGAATATAACAACAACAACAACAACAACAACAACAACAACAACAACAACAGCAGCAGCACCAGCAGCAGCAGCAAATTGCAAGCATTACTCATACGCAGATGCCATGATATCTTGATCCAACACCTGAACGTCTAATCACCATAAGCATATAAAGGCAATTATGGATATTTAAAAAAGTATTTGAATAGTCATACTGATGATGTCTAGGAATGTGTGTGTGTGTGTGTGTGTGTGTGTGTGTGTGTGTGTGTGTGTGTGTGTTCGCGTGAGAGGGGGGGGAGGAAAGGGGAACTCAGACCAATAAGATGATAAGATAACGAGATAATTTCCAGTGTGTGTGGCAGGGTGGGGTGAGTCCCAGTGCAGGCGGGCGACCAGTGCTTTGTAGACCACGTGTGCCTCACTGTTGGAATGTCATCACACACAGGCTTGCCCTTCGAAAATGATCCTGATGAGTGAACACTTGTCTCTAAATATGGTGCTTCAGTCTGATTCCATGCAAAGATGACGTTCGATTTCTTATATTTATTGGTTATATTAGGTTCAGATTCCATGTTAATTTGACATTCGATTACTTACATTCATTGGATAGGTTCAGATTCCATGTTAATTTGACATTCGATTCGCTATAATTATTGGTTAGATTAGGTTCAGATTCCATGTAAAACTGACATTCGATTCCTTATATTCATTGGCTAGGTTAGGTTCAGAGTCCATGTAAAAACTGACATTCGATTCCTTATATTCATTGGCTAGGTTAGGTTCAGAGTCCATGTAAAAACTGACATTCGATTCCTTATAATTATTGGTTAGATTATGTTCAGATTCCATTTAAAGATGACGTTCGATTCGGTATATTTATTGGTTAGGTTAGATTAGTTTTTTTTTTTTTTTTTTAACTAAAAACACAGTAATAATGGCAATGGTAATAATGATTGTACCTCTCGTCCTCAGAAACTTGCCCAAAGCCATCATGATCTCAATGCCTCTCGTCACCATCATCTACTTCCTCGCCAACCTCGCCTACTTCGCTGTGCTGACGCGCTCCGAGATCCTCTCCTCCAATGCTGTGGCTGTGGTACGTCTCTCTCTCTCTCTCTCTCTCTCTCTCTCTTGACCTTTTCTTTTTTTTTTGTTATTTTGCCAGATATCTTCATGTATAGATAAAAATGTATCAATGAAATATAACTAAATTTAATAAGGACATATATAACTGGATTTAATAAGGTTTTAGTAAGGGCCGCCGTGGTACAGTGGAACAATGTGCACTCTGGGGGCCGAGAGATTCCCCAAGCGCACGGGTTCGAATCCTGGCCGGCCACTGAGGGGAGATTGGGCCTCCACTCGGGGTAACGGTTTCCAAATGGGTGGCCTTTCAGATAGGAAGTCTCAGTTAGGTGGTCTCTTTTAGCCTTTAGTGTACACATAAATAAAAAAGAATACCGTAAAATACCATCCCGTGTATAAATAAATAAAAACAACAACAAGATTTAATAAGCACAATAATTTCCTGTTACAGTCCTTCGGCAATAGGATGTTGGGAGTCATGCGGTGGACGATGCCCTTCTTCGTCGCCTGCTCCACCTTCGGGAGTCTGAACGGCGGGATCTTTGCCTCCTCGCGCCTCTTCTTCGTCGGGGCGCGCCAAGGCCACCTCCCTCAGATCCTCTCGCTCATCAACATCAAGAACTACACTCCGGTGCCTTCCCTGCTGTTCCTGGTGAGTGGGAGGGGGGGGGGGGGGCTGGCTGGAAGAAGGAAGAAGGGAAGAAAATGAAAGGAATTGAGATATGGAGGAAGGGAGAAGTCAAAGAGGGGCAGGGAGGGAGGGAGGGAGGGGCAGGCATGAGTCATATGATGTGTATCTATCATGCATCATCGCTGTCCTACTCTTGGCCTGTTGACGAGTGGTGAGTGTGAGTGTTATAGAATTAGTGTGATAGACTGAAGTGGTTGAGATGATGGTGACTGGTGGTGACTGGTGACTGGTGACTGGTGTGTGGTGTTGACTGGTGACTGGTGTGTGGTGGTGAGTGGTGCTCGTCAGTGGATGAATATTTCAATGAGTGCAGTTGTGGTATAATGAGGCTTAAGACATTTATTTCCTATCATTAGACATTTTATCTTGCGTACTATTACCGCTCCACTAAACTCACACACATGCGGAGGATCACAAAAAATATTAGTAAAAAATACATATGTACATGATATATTTTTGGTTTTATAAATTTCATCTTTAGGATCTTGACGTTTGAACGCCTTGCTGAGCAGCTGTGTGCGTATTACATACTCCTCCCAGCTGGTGGGGTTTGTTTGATAAAAACCGTTCCAATATCATAATAAAACTGTCATTCTCGTGTTAAATCAATTTGAACTTTAAGTTTGGCAAACAGTTTGTATCTGTTGTTGATTTTCACTCATGACATGGATAAGGAAGACATTTGTACCAGCCAGCTGATCCTCTGACCTTGGACCACGGGGCAGGAGGTCCAGGAGGATGTGCATTGCCTCTGTCACCACCTTGGCAAATGATGGCAAGTCCAGCAGCAACAAACCACACTACACTGGTTAAGACTGAGCTCAAAATTGTCCGTGAAGAAGGTGTTCTGCCTTTCGGTGGCAACTCACTGCAGTACCGCCGTGATACGCAAAGCTTCAACATTTCGAGGCACATTGCCGAGATTATTTTAACGTGGACGCCTCAGAGTGTTTAGTAAAGCCAACAATTTTTAGTCTTAACGGAAGAAAACTCGGCCCAGAAACCTTCCAGGTGTCAGTGGTAATAAAATGCAATCATGATGCTGATACGTAAACTTGTATGAAAAAGAAATATTTGTGTCTCTATTTTTTACTTAATTTCATAAGTAGTTCGTATTTACTTTGTGTTTTCAGAATCAGGAATTAGAATGTTTGATTTATGCATTTATATTTTGAATCGTAACAATTTGTTAAAAGAAGTCACTGTTTTATCCAACCCTGGATGAAGGTGTTGTATGCATTAGGTGGTGATGTGAGAAACACAGAAACAAGGAGCGAGTGGTGATAGGGAAGCAAACATGGAGTGGAATCTCAATTAATTAATACGGGGTCATTCTTTCCCCGAGACAGCCTGACCCCTTCCATCCCCTCCGTGTTTTGACAGGGCCTGATGACGCTGTTCATGCTGATCACGTCGGACATGCAGGTGCTCATCAACTACATCTCCTTCACCGAGTCACTCTTCATCCTGATGTCCATCGCCGCCCTGCTGTGGCTGCGCTACCGTGACCCGCAGCGCACCCGCCCCATCAAGGTGTGGATCGGCTTCCCCATCCTGTTCTTCGTGATCTGCCTCTTCCTGGTGGTGCTTCCCATCATCCAGCGACCCATCGAGCTCGGCGTGGCCATCGGCATCATATCCATCGGCATCCCTGTCTACTACTTAGGCATCCACAAGGAACACTCAGAAAGATTCTCCAACTTCATGGGTGAGTGGGAGTGTGAGTGTGGTGCAGGACGACTGCTGGCACTCATGTCTTGCAGGGATGGATTAACCTTGCTACTAATTATCACGAGATCATAATTGTGAAAGTTTTAAGAATGTATTTTGAGGTGATAATTCTTTCATAATTGGATATTAAAGATGTTTCTTGGCAGATAATTCAGGTGTTGCGAGCTCATTTTGCTGTATATACATTTATATATTTTTCATCATCCTGCTGAATACATACAATCATTATAACCTGTATATGTGACTCTTTACCTCTTTTTGTTTCGTAATGATGATCTGTGGAGTATTTTAGCCACATCTTTCTCCCTCTCCTTGAAGCCTTCCTTGCTCTCCCCCACACAGGGAAGGCCATGTTTGCCAGCCAGGTGCTGACCATGGGGCTGCCGGAGGAGAAGAATGAATGATGCTTCTGGACACACTGGACGACACATGAGAAGGAAGATACACAGCCATGTGAGACGAGACGTAGGTGAGGATGACTTCAAACTGACTACACTGACAGGAATACCAGTGAGAGAAACTTCAAGTAACAGTAGCAGCGATGTGGCTGAAGGAAGCTATGGAAACATACAAAATAAAAAAGAATGAGGAAGAAATTATTATAGGAAAGACAAAAAATGAAGAAATTATTGTAGAAGAGAAGAAAGAGGAAGAAATAATTGTAGGAAAGAGATGAAAAAAAATCACTACCAACAGTAAAGAAACAGGATACATATGTCCTCCAAAGAATGTTAAAACTAAACCTTGTGAAAAGAAATGTGGAAAAAAAATTGTTATAGAGAACAGGTTCACCATAAGAAAACCACCAGTATTACTTCACCAACTGGTATCGTGAACACATGTACGTATTAGGCACAGCTGGGGAAGGGAGATACAGCACTATGCGCTTTGCGTGTTCACCAGTATTACTTCACCAATGGTTTTGTGAAGACGTGTATTAGGCACAGCTGGGGAAGGGTGATGCAGTACCATGGGTTTTCTGTTATTGAGAGGTGTTGTGTTGGTGGTGACAGGTGTTGCGTTGGTGGTGACAGGTGTTTAGGTTAGTGTGGCATTTCCATTTCTTCTGTGCACTTCTTGATGTGTGTATGGTTGGACATCCACTTGGTGCCTCATACGACCCACGCTGCAGCTCTGGCCAAGATACGTTATGCATTTTGTGAAGGGAAAGACCCACCCAGTGTGTGATATACATGTACTGCTGTAGGAATGTCCAGGTATAATGCATACACTAAATATGTTTGCTTATTGTGTGGAAAAAAGCATGATGCAGCTACATATTTGACATCTTATCGTGTCATATAGAAAGTGGTGACATTGAAAACAACAAGGAAGGAGAGAGCAGGCAATGGTCCTTTTTGTGACATTGAAACCTAAAGAATGTGTTCATGTGTACAGGAGGTTTATTACTGGCGTGGTGAGGAGCCGCCATGCCTTCCTGACTTGAGGATCCTGACTGCAGCCTGACGAGGGTGAGGAGGGAGAGGGTTACATATGCAAAGGAGAAGCTCAGTGCTGATGTATGGAGGAGGCTGAGTCTTCCTATCAGGGTCCAAAGTGTCCTTACTGAGGTGAATGCCGCCCCACCACTGGGTCTTCCACGTTGCTGTGTAAATAATGTAGACACAGGGGTACTTTTCATAAACTTTCCAGGTTGTTATGTGTCCCTTCTCCATAATGTACCCGTTGTCTGCTGCTGCTGCTGCTGGTGTGTGTGTGTGTGTGTGTGTGTGTGTGTGTGTGTGTGTGTTTCATCCTCATTCTGCCAGTGAAACATTTCCAGACATCACATTTCACATTTGTATTGTTTTTCTACTCAGGATGTGCATAATGGTGGAGGGTCCGGTGTGGAGTGCAGTGTGGGCTGCCCTTGATGCCTCACTGGAACTCTGAGAAACTGATGTGAGGCAGGAAGCTGGGCGTGGGAGGCTGCCAATCACACCAGATTATCAAGGCCTGAGTAAAAAAAAAAAAAAAAAAAGAAAGAAGTAAAGAAAAACGGACTCATTATATTGAATGTTGTCGATAATGTCAAGTGGAAATAGGGAGTGGTCCAGTTCCGCAATGTTTACAGCAGCACGATCCGCCATTAGTGTTGTGTTTCCCGAGGGAAGAACAACACCACAGACACCACCCACCCACCCACTCCGCCCTCCACTCACC
Source organism: Callinectes sapidus (assembly GCA_020233015.1). Lineage (NCBI taxonomy): Eukaryota > Metazoa > Arthropoda > Malacostraca > Decapoda > Portunidae > Callinectes > Callinectes sapidus. The sequence goes on along the minus strand of CM035213.1, from coordinate 2,469,489 downwards.
AGCTCATCTCATGTTTGCTTGTTAACTGTTAAGGAATACACATGGAGAATTTATTTAAGTAATGCTTGTGTGCACTGGTTGCTGTTTCTTATAATTTATGTCAATTCTCAGTATAGTATTGTATGCTGTGGGTCAGACTGTTGTTGTTGTGGTTGTGGTTGTGGTGGTGGCGGCAAAGGCTGCTGCAGCGTGACGAGTGGCCACCCGGTGTGGTATTTCATACTTGCCTTTCAAAGTCGTTGTTTGGTTACTGCATTTCTATTTTCTCAATTTGTCTCTCGCTGTTCACTACTGTGTACATTCAGTGGTGCCTCGAGATGCGACCTTAATAATTCGTTCCGTGACGGAGCTCGTATCTCAATCTGCTCTTAACCCAAACAAATTTTTCCCATTGAAATTAATTGAATTGCCATTCATCCATTCCAGCCTCCAGCCTCCACTGTTTTCAGTTAAAAGAATGGTATTGATAAATAACAAATATCATATAATAAAACACAATGCAACAAAACAAAAGAATATAAATAAATAAATTGATTCTATAAAAGTATATTTATCTGGAAGATCAAGGTTGCGTTCCTCAGGAAATTACCCTCAAGCATGTAGTTCCCAGCCTCCCACTGCCTTCACTTGGGGCTTGCTGCGCCAAATAGCGGCGCCGTACGTAGAGCTAGCTCGTAACTCTAGTTTTGCTCGGAAGTCAAAGCAAAAAATCATGTGAGCGCTTGATCGTATATCGGATTGCTTGTATGTAAATGGAGCTGCTTGTTGCTCAAGAGTCCACGTTGTATTTCTGTCTAAAGCACATTCTTGTCTATTGTTTCCACAATCTTTTTATCTTATTTCTATGAGGTTAGTCATTATTTCCTTATAATTACCTCTTCTGATATTCTTACATTCACAAGCAAGAACAATTGAATGATCAATTTACAAAAGGACCTGATTAGAGAGTCTATTCGAAGGAAAAGACACTGAATGTAATACTGGAGCATAAATGACAGTACAGTGAACGTTGTTGTTGTTATTATTGTTATTGTTGTTTTTATTGTTTGTTGTTGAACTTGTAATGTTAAATGTTTGGTGTCTGAAAACTGTGACAGTCAGGTTTTGTGCACAGTGCATTATTGGTCAGTGTACCTCGTGGTGCAGCTACACCAGACACTTGAAACATCTATTAGACAGTCTAGTTTATTATGACAGTCAGATTAGATCATAAAATTCCTAAGATATTAGAGTGTTGTTGTTGTCTAATGCATCACACTCATCAGTCTGGTTTTGTGTGTTCATTTCCTCTACTTACGTGTTGGTGCTTCCTCCATGTTATGTTGTGATCATCAACATTCAACCATTCAGTCATCTCGTCTCTCACGACTTCTTTGTAGCAGCATTTCATTGTTACTGAATTTGATAAGTTTGTTACTATTAATCCCGCTTGTGGTGATGGGAACTAGTTTTTAATTTTCTTGCTTATTTCTTTGGGTGATGGTTTTTGATTTGTTGATTTTTGTAAGGGATTTATATGCTCACGTGTCATACTGGATATAAACGTACATATTTTTGCTAAGCTTTGTTATGTGTATGTGGCTGATACTTCGAATAGGTGGTAAGTCATTGCACAAAACTGTGATACATTTGTGGTGTCTCAACACCCATCTGCCTTGCCTCAGCTGGTTCTTCACTCTATTACTGTACAGAGCACAGCGAGCACCGAGGCTGCCTGGCTGGTGTGCTGCACCTCCGCTGGGCAACAAGTGGTGGCTGGTGGATACCTTTGATGTTCCTTATTGTTGACATTTTTGGAACTTTTATATCCCTTGTGTCATACTCGTACAACTGTAAGACAAGATAGAAAACACATTATGTATATATATATATATATATATATATATATATATATATATATATATATATATATATATAAACCATCATCCCAGGCAGCCTGATCTGTGGTTGGCTGTGGTGGTGATGTTCGGCTCACTGCGTGACTCGACAATCACTTTTTGATACATTCTTGTTGTTTGTAAATAGGTAACTCCAGTGTAAATATTGAGCCTTGACCTGTGTCCCTGTGTCCTTGTAGCTGTAGCTGTGAGTGTTCGAGGCACTCGCCTGCCTCACCTGTGTGACAGCAGATATCACACAGGAACGGTGCCTTCATTTTGTACATGCATAGGTGTATAACCTTTTAAGAAATCCTTTTATAGAATTTCACTTTCATTTTGTTACTAATGGGAGAGGGTAACTTTAACTTATGTATAACTTTTGTTGCTGTGTTCAAATGCTATTTGATATTAACTAGTTGAGTTAGAACTTTCTTTATATACATGTATTCCAAGTATATGACGTACCTACTCACCATAAAAGATGTTGAGAGTGGACGGACGGCACTGCCTTGTGGCGGCCACGCCTCCCACGCCTCCAGAGCCAACAAATGACACGCTGACGTGTACAGGATTCAGGATTCACTGTGTTAGATAATAGAGGACGGAAGAGCTTCTCTTTGTGTGTGTGTGTGTGTGTGTGTGTGTGTGTGTGTGTGTGTGTGTGTGTGTGTGTGTGTGTGTGTGTGTGTGTGTGTGTGTGTGTGTGTATGTATGTATGTGTGTGTGTCTGTATCTTTTCACTACATATTTTGGCAAACTTTGCTAACTTTACTGTGTGTGTGTGTGTGTGTGTGTGTGTGTGTGTGTGTGTGTGTGGTTGGGAATGACTCGAAAAATTTGATTGTGTAGCATTGTTTCATTTTGTGCATTTATGAGAACAGTAATGCATTTCCTGTCCAATTTTGTTTTTAAAAAGATAAGTTTGAGGCGAATGTGTGGTTTGTTTGTTGACGTACATCACCCTTTAATATCTCTCTCTCTCTCTCTCTCTCTCTCTCTCTCTCTCTCTCTCTCTCTCTCTCTCTCTCTCTCTCTCTCTCTCTCTCTCTCTGGTACATCATTTACCAAGTTCTCAGTGTCTTACGTATGAAGGATAAGATTAAGTATTTTTATAAGTTTCTTTAAAATATGTAAAATGGTTATATACGGAAATCAATAAAGAAATGATAACATACGAGTCAAATTGTTCTGAGTTTTTACTGTTCAACTTTTTACTCATATTTGGACAGCCCGACCACTGCATGCCGTGTGTGTGTGTGTGTGTGTGTGTGTGTAGAAATGACTAAAGAGGACGGAGCAAGGGTTATAAGAACATAGGAAAACGAGGGAAGGTGCAAGAGGCCGTTATACTTATTCGTGACACTCCCTATGTGAACACCTCTGCCAATTTCCACCCATCATCCTCATCCATAACTTTGTTCAATCTTTTAGAACTTCCTATATTCATTTAAAACTCCCATATATGCTGTCCTGTGTTGTTCCTGGTGTGGTGAGGCAAAGGATCACTTCTTGTTTGAGCTGTTTCTCGTGAAGTTTGGTGATGCGTTGTCTTTGGTGCAGTGACTGGTGCCTGGGAAGCGGTGCGTTGACTGAAGGGGAGTGGGGAGGGTCACAACAGGCTTCTCCACTTTGTATGATTTTAATAAAAGTGATAGACACGGCATTCATAACATAAGCACAATGAAAACAGCTTTTATGATGGAAGTATTTTCAAATGACACAGCATCATCAGCACTGACCGACTTGAACCTTCTTCAGTGTCACTCATTGTTCTTCTCCTCCTCCTTGGGCCCCAGCAAGGATATTCTGGTGAGGACGGAAGAGAAGCGGTGGAAGGCAGTGGAGGTGGTGATGGTGAGGCCCTCCAGATGCACCACTCTCACCGCACCACTGGCGTCCCCCACCACCACATTCTGACCAACAACACAAGGATCAGTGTAAGGCGTCAGTGTTGACATGCCACGCTCAGCAGACAAGAAGGGCTTCAGAGGGACAGGTTCAGGTTATAGGAGAGGAGTGAAGAAGTGGAGGGAGGTATGACATGACTCACCCTGGTGTGGGGACTGAAGGTGGCACAAGTGGCTCCAGGGACGGCATGAGCCACAATAGGTGTGTGTGTGGACACGGAGATGTCCCACAGGTGCAGGCCACCCCCATGAACACTGGCGATCAAGTTGTTGTACCAGGGACACCAGCAGGCATCTACGTACCCTCCTGGACCAGAGGAAGCCTACACAAATAAGAAATGAAACAAGAAAAATGTACTTTGGTTGAGTGGTGTTTCTTCTCACAGGAGTGTTGATGCACTTGAAGTGACACACTCACCTGAGGATTCTTAAGGACACAGTGTGACTCGCGGCGGTCCACGTGCCACACTCTCAAGGTGTCGTCCAGGGCGGAGGAGAGGAACACCACCGAGGGATCTGAAGGGGTCATGGGGCGCCAGTCCAGGGCAGTGACCAGGCCACGGTGGCCCTGAAACACTGCCACGCTGCCACGACGCTCAAACGTCCGGCACTGTTGTAGGCAGAGATTTGTTCAAACAGAGCTGGTCCGTACACACTGAATCACGCCAGCAAGTTGAGACACGACACTCACTGTTTGTGTTCAACTGTTCCGATGAATTCTGGATGTGATTCATGTTTGAAATTTGTGCTCATGAAGTGATGTAAGACATACAACGAAAACAACAGCAGCTTACGTCGTCTGAGAGATGACTTATCTTCCTTTATTGAATCTTAGTCGCCCTCAACAAAACATTTTCATGGATCCTCTGTGTGAAGGAATAATGACAATACAGTTCAGACGATACATGTGCCTCTTTACCAAGGTGTGCACTCACCATCAGCAGGTGGCCGGCCACGGTGCCCACCAGGTAGGAGGTGGGATCACCAGGCCGGAACTTGAGCACCGTGGCCGGCACAGTCTCAGGCAGCAGCTGGCCACCCCCTGTCGGTCCAGCCGGCCCTCGCTCCTCTTCAGCCAGCCTCAGGATCTCACCCAGGCCACCAGTGACCTCCAGAGACACCCACGGCGGCAGGCACACCTTCATCAGTGCTACCACGGAGGACCAGAGAAAGTAAACCATCTTGGTCACACACACACACACACACACACACACACACAGTGCAGGGGAGTGGAGGGACCTGAGGAGTATGAAGCAAGGCACCAGCAGCAGCAGCACCTGGAGAGGTAATGGGAGTGGAATGATGGATTGGGAATTAAATTCAACATGAAGTGCAGTGTGATAAAATTTGGAAAAATATAATAACTAAAAGCTATGAAGTGGAAGTGAAATTATTGGAACATAACAGAAGAGGAAAGCCTGAAATGTTCTAGAAAAGGAAGTGATTGATGAAAGAATGACTGGTGTATTTTAGGCCAAGTTGTACAGCAGTAGTTAATACAGAGACAGGAGAGTGCGAACACTGGTGTTTCCCTGTGTGACACAACAGTAAGTACAACAACTGAATAAATACACACTCACCGGTACAGCGTGCCAGGCCCCCCTCCTCCCCCAGCACCCACTCCTTCACCACGCCGTCCTCGGAGGCTGTCACCAGCGCCTGCTGCAGTGGGCCCTCCTGCAGGGTGTGGGTGCAGGCCATTAGTGCCCACACCACTCACAGGAGTGATGCATGACAGGTGCGGCACAAGCTGTGTACACACACACACACACACACACACACACACACACACACACACACACACACTTGGTGCTGATAACAACTACTACACCCAATCACACTTCCTGGCCAGCCACTGTATGTAGTGAACTGGTGTGGCTATTCATAATGATGAACATGGATATTGCAACACTGACTGATTCTGTCCAGCTACGGCCAGTGTTCTCCTCAGTGAGCGTCCTCACCTTGGGGCTGCCAGCTGGGAACGGACGCCACTCCACGGCCCACACCGGCCCGCAGTGCTTGTCCACGCTGCCGCTGCAGGGACAGACAGACACACTCACACACCACTGTATCAGTAACACTCATCCTGACGTGATTCAACTTTGTCATGAGTGTTGTATCGGTGTCAGCACCTGATGCTAAGCTGACACTACTCACCTGGTGTCCACGAGCAGGTGAGGAACAGGTGAGGCCAGCTGGTACACCCTGAGGCTGCCGTCCATCAGGGCCACACAACACAGCTCAGGTGCTGAGGGGCACCAGCTGACAGCTGTGGCTGGCCCAGGCAATGCCAGTCTGAGGAAACACTTTAATCTTATTATAACTATTGCCACATCTTAGTTCAGAGAGCAACAACTGACCTTGCTTACGTTGCCACATGACCTTGGCTTGGCACAGGTCACAACACTAGCAAGGCGGGTCACTCACCTGACCTCAGGTTCACCAATTCTCTTGCCATTCCAGCCACACAGGAAGCCTTGTGGCACGTCAGTGAAGGAAAGGTTGCCGTACGCCGCCAGCACCAGCCACTGAGGAGCGGAGAGGACAATACATGTCACACACAAACACTACACATTTGGTCAAGGAACTTCCTGATCACAGCACACCACTTACTGGATCAATTATGGCCACAAATCAACAAGCGAGGCAAAATAACAACTTGGCATGAATGAGACAAATATGCAGTCCTTAATTTATGATGACTCTGAGGAGGAGACCACACCATCAATCAGTGTTGACACCCGACAGCACCACAGTGGAGCTCACCTGAGAATTCCTGCAGAAGGTGACACCATTGACTCTGTGGCCGGCTGTGGCAGGACACAAGAACTCCCACAGCTCCTCAGCACGACAGCCTTCCCCCGCCGCACTCACCCGCCGCCCTCCCAAGTCTGTAAACACCAGTGTGACTCATGTCAATTAACATTTGCATCTCCCCCCTCTCTCTCTCTCTCTCTCTCTCTCTCTCTCTCTCTCTCTCTCTCTCTCTCTCTCTGATAGGCTGTTATAAACCATGAAACTGATTTTTTTTCTATGTAAGAGGGGGGAAGCTGGCCAAAAGCAACAATAACAATGAAAATAAAAAGGCCATAAGAGGCATTTGTATATTAACATGAGCGTGAGTCGAACTGGCGTCTCTGGAGGCAGTCACTGAAGATGTGGAGAAGGTGGATGTTGTCACTGGAGGAAAGTTGGCGCTCCACCCAGCCCAGGCCCCGCAGCAGCCCATCCACCCTCACTCCGTCCACCTCCTCCGGCTCGTCCTGCTCCTGCTTCTTACTCTCCTCTTCTTCTTCCTCTTTCTTTCCTGCAATGGAGCTTAATCACCACCTGCACAGAGAGTGAGGTAAGCCGATGGTGCTGCAATACTTCAGCTGGAAATCATTGTGGAGGAGACATGAATGAGTAATGTAGTGAATGGTGAATCAGAGCCAATCACCAGGCCAAGCTCACCAACACACGAGTGGATTATGGCCTTGTGATTGGCTACTACCAGGATTAAAAGAATACAGGGTTGACCCGTTTCGGAGTAAAAATGAGCAGGCTTGGCGCATGACGTCACGCGGCTTCTTCAGGTCGGGGTCAAGAGGAACTCATGAGATCAGTCTGTCCTTGACCTCAGCGGAGTACCTGACAGCGCAGACGTTGGCCGCACCTCCCAGCGCGCGACAATGGCTTATATATATA
>CM035213.1:2219215-2231450 GCA_020233015.1 Callinectes sapidus | reverse complement strand
AAAGCCAGTCGGGGGAACACCGGACATTACGAACAAAGAGAGAAAGAGAGAGTGAGAGAGATACAAAAGAGAAAAAAGAAGAAGAAAAATGAAATAATGAGGTATAATGTTCAATACATTTATTTCTTCTTCATCTATTTTTATCCGTTCACTTTATTGTATTTCGGTTTTGTAATTCATTTTATAATCGAATTTATTACTACCATTATTATTTATTTTTTTCTCTCTCACTTTCTTACCTTATCATGTTCTACTTGTTTTCTCCCAAAGAAACTTACTTTTATAGATCAGTTAAAGTTGTCACAGTCTGTACCTGACACTGTTACCTTGCACTTAACACCTGAGCGCGAGTCATTACCTGCTTCCGTCTCCTTGTATCCCGGTAACACTATTCTCTTTTATAAGTCACTTCAAGCATCATCATTGAAAGTACAGGCGAGGTTGACTCATAATCAACGCCCTTTTGGCCTCGGTAATTGTAGACGAGTGAGTTTTTATCTGTCTGTTGGCATATGTCGTACCCTACAATGCACCTTGAAGGATCCACGCACTGACTCCTTCATTTACCTTGCGCAACTATCGTACCCTATCAATAATTACCGTACACGTGTCTTAGGCTTCAATTTTCTCCCCCACAGCTTTGCCTCCTCGTGGTGGGAGTGCCGGGGAACGCCTTGAAGGATAGCGAGTCCCTATCCCACGAGGACGACCTATCTGTGTCCCTGGAGTCCTTGGAGAGATCAGGAAGACAAGGCCGCTCACGCGGTGCATTTAGTCAACATTTCCGCTTTAAACGAAGTCCCCGCTTCTTTGGTTCCGATTCTGTGGAAAGCCTTGAGGACCAGTACGGGTCCGAATCCTTGGAGAGTGACGAAACATTCAGGTACACAAGCTTCCGCCGACGCCCTCGCTCACCGCGTATTGATATCGCTGACTCCAGGAGCGACGAGGACTCCACTTCCAGATCCTCAGAGGAAGATGACAGGCTCCGGTATGCTGCCTACTCCTTCCTTCGCCGCACTCTGCGCTCCTCTCCCTTCTCCGCAGGCGTTGCGAACACCCGCAGCAGCAGCAGCGTTGGGGAAGCGCTAGGAACTATGGCACGAAAGCAGAAACGAGCCACTACACAGTTCCGCATACCCAGGGAGAGCTTTGTCTCCAGGCGAGTGTCCTCCAGAAACTTTGCCGCCCCCTCCCCTTCCCGAGACACCGCGGACTCTTTAGAAAGCCAGGAGCACAAGCCCGAGACCTTGGAGAGAGGAGGAAGAGGGCGAGGAAGACAGGGGCGAGGGCAGCAACAACACGGCACACTTGGCAACGCTCGCCACCGCGCTGCTTCCCGCCAAACCTTCTCCCGCCCTGCCTCTCCACCTGAGTCTTTGGAAAGTCTGGAAGTGGAGTCCGTGTTGAACAATCCCGCCACTGTGTTCGGCAAGACGTCCCCGCGACGCCGCCAGGCAGGGAGAGGCCGTGGGGGCCACCGCGCGGGTCACTCCGGTGGTGTAGCGTTGCCAACTCACTCTGACACCTTCAACCCGTCGCGACCTACTTCCGGTGGGTCCACTCCTCTCTCCTTCCACCCCTCCCGCACCTCACGCCCCCGCTCTCCCATGCGCTCTTCCGCCCGCCGCGCACCGTCCAGAGACGCGCCCACCCACACACAGGACGCCGCTCAGCAGCCATCGTTCGGTGTGCCGCTCCCTGTACCCTCGCAACCTGCACCCACCACACACCAGCAGGAACCCACCGGCCTTCCCTTGGCTGCCGCTCCTGTCACGCACGCCAAACCATCCACCCCATCCAGGCGTCTCACCGGCCGCCCCTTACCACCACCTATCCCGGCGCCCGTTCCACAGCAGGCTCCAGGCATTCCCCTCACCAGCCCCACCCTTAGTCAGACCAACATACAGTCCACCAGCACCCAGCAGTCCACTGGCGTCCCCCTCCCCACCAGCCGTCAGTCAGCACAGAGGGGAAGACAATCATCCAGAAGACAACCGTCCCGCGGCCGTCCACTCCCCGCTAACTCACTGGCCACAGGAAGCCACAGGAAGTCCACTGCCTCTCAGCAGAACTTTGGTCGTCCTCTACCCACACAGAGGCAGAGACAGTCCCACACATCACGACAGTCTCACGGACGTTCCCTCCACCCCAACCCACAGCCCAAACAGAGCCTAAGAGCGTCTAACACCCCACACCAACCCTCTGGTCTTCCCCTTCCTGTGAACCTGCAGATCACTCAGAGCGTAAGGGAATCTAGCATCGTTCAGGAGCCCTCAGGTCAACCTCTAACCGTTAACCCACAACCAATAGAGAACTTAGGAGACTCCAACACTCCACAGCAACCCTCTGGCCTTCCCCTTCCCGTCAACCCACAGCCAACAGAGAGCCTAGGAGACTCCAACACTCCACAGAAACCCTCTGGCCTTCCCCTTCCCGTCAACCCACAGACCACAGAGAGCATAAGACAGACTACTACTGCCCAGCAAGCATCTGGCCTTCCTCTCCCCGTCAACTCACTACTCACAAAGAGCCGTAGACAGCCCAGTACTCGCCAACGGTCCACTGGCCGTGCCCTCCCCGTCAGGCCGCTCCCCACGCAGAGTTTCGGGCAGCCCCTCACCCTCCAAACCTCAACCAGCCAGCAGAACCAAGCAGAGTTCCTAAACCAAGGCGGCGCTCAAGCCTTAGCTGATGTCTTCGGCGGCGTTGCGGTTACTCAAAGAAGAGTAGCCAGTTCTCAAGATTCCCGCTCTCGCTCTCGCTCTCGCTCCAGAAGCAGACAGCGAGGCACCGTCTCCTTCCAGCCGTCCCAGGATCTTCAGTCTTTAGAGCCTCGGCGTAGTAGAGGCAGAATAAATGGACCATCAGCTCCTCAAGACATCCCCCCCACCTCTTCTCGCTCCAGAGCTGGCCAGCGTCAAAGGGGCTCCAAGAGGGTTCGAGTGGTTAGAGTGCAGTCCAAGGCCCACCAGAAGAAGTCTGTGCCGCATTCTGAGTTCCAGCACCGGGTACTGAAGGAGGAGGAGGTCCCACAGCAGCAGCTCCAACGCGGGGAAGAGAAGTACGGGTCTGTGGTGAAGGAAAGTGAGGAGCTTAATGAAGTTGAGGAACTGGAGGAAGAGGAGGAACTGGAGGAAAATGAAAACGATGTAGATGATGAAGAAAATGGTGAAGATGATGAGGCTGATCTAGAGGGTGACGATAAGGAGGAAGAAGACGATGAGGAAACTGAGCATGAACAAGACGAAGATAATGAGCAAGAAAAGGATGAAGAGGAAGAAGAAGATGAACTAGAACAAGATAAGGAAGATGAGAATGAACTGCAGGAAAAAGCTGACAAGGAGGAAGAAGAGGATGAAGATGATGAGGAGGATGAAACACGTCAGCAGTATAAGAGTCCTCAGAGACAACACCAGAGAGGACAGGGTAGAGGGAGAACCTTCCAGAGGCAGAATGTACGGGGACAGCAGCAGCAAACATACAGACCCATCCCACAGAGACGACAGCCACAGCAACAGACTCAGAGGACGCTCCAGAGACAGGCTGTGCATGGCACACAACAGCAGAAGCAACAAGAAACTGAACCACACCCTGCTAAACAACAACAACCGCAGCGACAAAGTGCGAGGACGTCTCAGAAACAACAGCAACAGCCTCAGCAGAGTCAGGCCGGGACGAGGACCATAGGGCGTGGCTTCGGCGCTCCTCTGCAACGAGTCCGTTCCCATCCGGTCGCCACCACCGCGGGGCGACTCAGAGGGGTTCGCCTGGAATCGATTAGCAAAGAGGATATGACTGTTGAAACAATTAGCACCGAAGACATGACTGACGAAAAGGATTTGAGCTCAGAAACGGTCAGTATTGAAGACATGACGGCACAAACAATCAGCAAGGAAGACGTGACTGATGAAATGCTGAGTAATGAAGACATGACCGATGAAAATTCTAGTGTTGAGGACGTGACGTGGAAAAAGTTTCCTGCGCGTCGGAGAGGCCATCGCATGAAGGTCCACCGCCGAGTGTTGAAGCCCGGACAGGCATCACAGAGGCAGCAGCCGCAGCGGCAGACTGCAGCGGCCCCACAGAAACAACAACAACAACATCAGAGTCAGACCAGCGCCAGAACCGCAGGAAGACAGCGTACCGGCGTCGCTTTGCCACCAGCGACGACAACGCCTCAGCGCGTGCACTCCCGCCCAGCGACCACCACACGACGTGGCGGTGCTCGCTCGTACGGCGCCCGGGTAGCAGCCAGAGGACGACAGCCAGTGCAGGCGACACAGCAGAGGACTGACGTCAGCGGTGGCGCAACGACGAGGTCACGAGGACGTGTGCTGACGAGGGTAAGTTCAGAGAGAGAGAGAGAGAGAGAGAGAGAGAGGGGGGGGGGGGGGGGGGGGGGGGGCAGGGGGGGGAGTAGACGCCATGTCTCTCCGCGTCATGTCTGTCATTGAGGTAATCGGTGAACATCTTCTTGTGCGTGCAGATAAAGGTCACTAAACTCTGGAGCTGGATCTGTGTGTGTGTGTGTGTGTGTGTGTGTGTGTGTGTGTGTGTGTGTGTGTGTGTGTGTGTGTGTGTGTGTGTGAGGTTGGTAGTCAATTAACTATGTGGGTCACTTCTTCTCATCCCCACAGGGCGGTGCATTCGGGAGAGTGAGGCAAGATTCAGTGGAGGACATGACTTCAGAAACTCTCAGCAATGAAGACATGACTCTGGAAGCCCTGAGCACGGAGGATATGACGTCAGAAAGCCTTACTGAGGAGGACATGACGTCAGAAATCCTTACTGCTGAAGGCATGACTCCAGAAACTCTCACTACGGAGGACATGACTTCAGAGACCCTTAGTGTAGAGGACGTCACGCCTGAAATGTTTAGCGATGATCTGGTTACAGAGGCTCCTAGTCAACAGAATGTTCTCCCAGCTCTGAGCAACGACAATTTGGCTCCACAGACTTTGAGTGACGAGGACCTGACTTCAGAAACTGTTAGCGAGGAGGAGTTCACATCGGAAAAGTTCAGCTCAGAAGACATCTCCGCGGAAGTGTTAAGTAAGGAGGACTCGATCTCAAAGTCAGTGAGCGCAGAGACTAAAGAGAAGTTCCCCGAACGCCGAAGGAGTCATCGCATGCAGGGGCGGGTGGCGCACCCCGGACATACCTCGCAACAACCACAGCGGTACAGAGCGAGATCGAGGACGTCTCAAATACAGCAGCCACAGAGTCAGTCACCGCAGCGACAGAGTGCAAGGGCGTCACAGAGACAAGCACCACAGCGAGAGAGTCAGACCAGCGCCAGAACTGCAGGAAGACAGCGCACCGGCATCGCTTTGCCGCCAGCGACGACAACGCCGCAGCGCGTGCACTCCCGCCCAGCCACCACCGCACAACGTGGTGGTGGTGCTCGCTCTTATGGCGCGCGGGTAGCAGCCAGAGGACGTCAGCCAGTGCAAGCGACACAACAGAGGACTGACGTCAGCGATGGCGCGGCGACGAGGTCACGAGGACGTGTACTGGCGACGGTAAGTATGAGAGAGAATCCTTTATGGAAACTGTCAAGTCAGAGAGAACAAATCTTACATAATATGGAAACTAGTTCGTGTGAGTGAATCTTGTATGAAACTAGATCGTTTATAGTGAACAAAATCAGAAACAATCATCAGGCTATTGTATACCATTTTGTTGTCCGTCCACAGGGCCACAGGTTTGGCGGCAGGATGCGGGTTGTCTCCGAGGAGGACCTCACCGACGAGACTGTGAGTACCGAAGACACCACCTGGGAAGCACTGAGCACCGAGGACGTGACGATGGAGGACAGTACGGAGCAGCCCGCGGGACTCACCCAGGAGAGGGCGTCCCAGATTCTGAGTGACGAGTCCATGACGATAGAGAGTAAAGATACAACGAGAGAAGAGAGCATAGACAAGTCTAGCGGGGACGCTTGGAGTGAAGAGGACTTGACGGTGGAGGAGAGCATAGAAAAGCCTAGCACGGAGCTAAGCTTCGAGAGATTAGTCAAGGCTTCAGACGCAGCGGTGTTCAGATAGAGTTGAGTGATTAAGGTAAGGCATTGCAACAGCCAGGCTCATATTGTTCAGATAGAGACACTGGTAGAGTCAGTAGAGTCACCATGGTTCATGTATTTCAAGGACAGATTATGGGAGGAGGAAGGATGAACGTCACGCCACTAAAGACAAGGAGAATGCAGGATATGCCAGTTGATTTTAGGCTTCTGGTCACATCAAATTTACAAGCCATCAGTATTCAAGTGTTTGTCAGAGAAGACTTGAGATATTTATTCGTTTTCCTATAACAATATAAAACTTTGTTCTGTTCAAGTGGATACATTGGAATACAAGTGAAGAGAGACAAGGCACAACATCCATAAACATTTCTTATCTTGACTGGGTGTAACAGGCTCCGGTGAAAGTTACAGGGGTTCTCAAGGGTGTTTTCACGAGTCCAGTGATAGTTTAAAATATATTATGCATTCTAAACAGGAAAAACACCCCATGAGAACTCGACAAGTTATCATGTACTTGCCTTTCAAAACATTCACTATTAGAGAACCGAATATTTCAAAACACCGAGTTGTAGATTTGAAAAGCACTAGACTATATTTCAAAACAACTCGGTCATGGAAGAATTATTATGAGTGCTGCGATAAAATCTATATGCAAAAAAATAGCAAGATCTCCATGAGCGAAATCGTAACACAAAATTAAACACGCTCTATATTATAATATCCTACATTTCCAAAGTAATCCAGTCATGAGAGGTTGATTTTTTTGTTGTCACTTATCAGGTTTCACTTTCACTGGAGCGTCGCCTGTGCATGGCTAGGCTGTGAGAAACTGGTTGTCTGGTTGCCTGGTTGTCTGTCGCTGCTCTTGACACAATCCCACGCCAGACTGCAAATAAGAACATAAAAACCTAAGAAAATGAGGGAACTGCAAGAGGCCGTTAGCCCTACTCGTGGCAGACCCTGTGTGAACACCCCTGCCTAATTCCATCCATAAACCTAATTCTATAATAATAATCCTAATTCCATAATCCTAATTCCATCCATAAATTCCTCATCCATAAACTTGTCTAATCTTCTTTTAAAACTCCCCAACGTCTCAACACTAACAATGGAGAGTTTTAGAAGATTAGACAAGTTTGTGGAGGATATGTAGAGCACACGGGTGACAGAACCAGTAATACGGATAAAGAAAAAAAAAGACGCTATATAGGACACCGCACCTTGCTCAATGCTCCTACGTTCCTGATGCGCATATAAAACCTTTTTGTTCCACTTTAATGTTAGGCTAGTGGAGCATACGAAGTGCAGTCTTATTATCAAATAGTGAATCTCCTTGGCATATTCAAAGCACTGAAATGAGGCTAGTGAGGAATAATGTGGTTTTATTACGTGATATTGAAATCCATGCCCCATATTAACAGAGATTCTTAATTAAGCATGTTATTTTTTCTTGGACGAATTTCTAGTCTTAAAATCCATCCTAACCTCTTTAAATTGATTTTGTACTTTAGCTATCATCTCACCAGCATCTTCAAATTTACTGCTTTACTTCAAATTTACTTCAAACTTATTTAATCGTATGAAAGCCTTGAAATGTTTTGTATTCTTTGTGTCTCATCATTCATAACTCTTTGTTTTCCTTATTCCGCCAACCACCAAAACAGGAATAGTGGAGAATTGTGTAGTCTAATTATGAAACGAGTTCTTTGTATTCCTAGTTATTGTGTTCAACGAAATCGCGTGAAACTAAGCAAAAAGAAGCCAGAATTAAGTAATGTGTAAAGATGGCACTCTTTTTTCCGTATAATTTATCATTCCACGTGCTTAAGAGAACAAAAATGGAGGAAGATGAAACAGAGAGGATGATAATCAGTTTTGAGGCGAGACAAGGAAGGACTTCTGAAATGCTTCTGACCTCACCGCCCTCTTCCACTACATTCTTAAAGGTTGCAATTAAAGTGACACGGATTTCAAGAATATTTCTTATGGTTCTAGTGACAGATTAACAAGTTTTCTTCATCACTGCCCGGAGAAACACTCTTGAGAACACGGGTAATCACCTCTGTAGCCTTTGAAAATAGTTGTGGTGAGAGAGCAAGGCGTTTCAGAATACGTCCTTTGGAAAGACTCAACCAGAAGCCTCCTCTGCTCTTCTTGGTAACACTTGAAGCCTGTGGAAGCCTGAAAGACGCTATTATCTGAAGGAGGCGACCCTGAAGACTCCGCTCACAAAAAACTAAACACATGTACATAATATAGTAATTTTAAATAAAGTTATGATTTCCTTTTTCTTTTCTTTTTTTCTCGATTTTACTCTTGTGACGTATGACTTACTGAAATGTGATGTGTTTTATTTGGATGACTGTGAAAGGTATTTATCTATTCATATAGTTACTTTCTTAAATTAATTAACATGGGGATTGGAAAAAAAGATGTAACATGTTATTAAGTTGGTTAATTAGTACTTATCTATTAATTTGCTTAGTTTGTTATCAATTAGATGCATCGTAAGGGATCCAGCTGAGGGTTGAAAGAATAAATTAATAGAATGTAACGTGTTTTTAGGGATGAGCAAATGAAAGTTATGTCTGTTTATTGATTGATTTGGTTAGTTAATCAATTACGTCTTAGCAAGTCTAGCTAAGGATTGTAAAAGAAAAATGAATAACTTCTTTAATACGTCATCCCTCCCTTCCACCAATCTAAAAAAAAAAAATAATAATAATAATAAATAAATAATAATGATAATAATAAATCTTGGGGTTAGTCAGTTTAGTTCCGGTAGTGAGTGGCTAGTACAGTTAAGTCACAGGAAGGAGGAAAAAAGAAAGAAAAAAATATCAGAACCTGGCGCAGCGTTCCAGGTTGCACCAGTGAAAGGGAGCGAGGAAAGGTGAAGGGCAAGAGGGAAAATTCTGTAGCGTTGTTATTGAAAGTTCAGGATATGTTGAAGAATCTGTTGATATATTACGATGAACTGTGTAGATGTGTTCCTTGAGAATTTTGTAGAGATGACTGGAAAAGAAAGGTAAATGCTGAAGGTTTTCTAGTTTTGTATTAGCGTTCTGATGTTAGTGAAAAATTCTAAATATATTGAAAATTCTTTAAATACATTAATAGGGTTGTAGATGGATTCTGAAATTACTATAGGAAGAACTTTGAAATTTCTTAATATGATAAAAAAAAAGAATCTAAATAGGTATCGATAAGAATTCTGTAGATACATTCAGAAAAATTCTCTAAATTCTGAATATATTGAAAATCCTGCATTATCATTTAGAGGCCTTTTTTTTAGGATATTACTTATAATAGTGAAGATTCTGTGGATGCATTTATAGGAATTATGTATATCTACGCATTTCCCAATTCTCTAAGCTAAAAGTTTGGGTACAATATCATATTCTAACTAACTTTAAATACCTTTACTAATATTCTTGTCATTTTATATCTAATCACTCTATAGCTGAGAAGAAGGAATGATGGAAGAATAGAAATGACGGTGGTTGTGGTGGTGGTGACGGTGACGGACCCCTCCCTCCCTCCCTCCCTCCCTCCTCTCACCCAAACAATGCAAAGGCAGACCAGTCACCACCACTCAGACAGACAGACAGACACTCACCACTCCAACACAAAGGTAACAAGGCACTTCACTCTCCCCTACTCACACACACACACACACACACACACACACACACACACACAAAGATCAAAGGTTAGTCCATTGAGCCGTACTACACTGGAGAGAGAGAGAGAGAGAGAGAGAGAGAGAGAGAGAGAGAGAGAGAGAGAGGGGATAACATTCTCTCTCTCCTCTCTCGCTATCATCTCTATCTCTCTTCTCCTCTCTCTTCTCTCCTCTCTCTCTCTCTCTCTGTACGTATGTGATTATTATCCTTGTTTGGCCTCCACATTTAGAGAGAGAGAGAGAGAGAGAGAGAGAGAGAGAGAGAGAGAGAGAACAGTTAGGTAATATCACTGTTGCCAACCTCAGCTAACCACGTAACTACCTTCGTCACAACTTCCACCTGCTACCTATTGTCATGTTGAAAGGTCATATTTGCACTTTATAATGGATGGTGAAGGACAGGATATATGCCAAAGACGGACTAAAAGCAGGAAATATTGATAATAGTGAGGAATTAAAATTTAGGCCAATAGGCTATTTTAAGTGCAGGCGGAGAAACGTAGGAAAGTTTAGTAATACTTCAGAAAAAAAAAGAAAAAAAAAACTGCTACGGATATGTTTGAATATCTAGACTAGCTTATAACAGGAAATTAAGCAACGTGGAACTTAAAATTAAGGAACTAATCATATCAAAAGAAAATGGTAATTATAATAAAGAAATATGATATAGGAGGACGAGGCTAGCAAGACTGGGAGAGAGAGACCCCTTCGTTTTATTTCCGTCTTTTTTTTTCGTCTTTCCTAAGTTTCCTTCGCCCTTATCAGCTGTCAAGGTAGGGCAGGAAGGTGTGGTACGTGGCCTGCTTGTGGTGTTGAAATAGTTAAATGGTGTTAGACAAACGAAGGAAGAAAGAGACGTGTTAGGCTAGCTCCAAAATCTTCCGGGAACAGTATGTCATTTTGAAACACCTTTGTGCTTCATCTCTATTAATTCAAAGGGCTTTAATTGAAGTTATGTGGATTTTCAAGGATACTCTTTACCGTAACATATGACTCATTCCGCGTTATTAAGAAGAGAAACACTTGACAACCCGGCTATTCATCTCTGGCCTTTGGAAACAGAGGAAATAAAGATCATTGGTGTTCATTCGTTCACATTGCGGGCTTCGTGTTGAGATTCGAACGCTGACTATAAGGAGAGTGATGTGGAGTGCTGCCTGAGTATAACGGAATCAAATTGTCTATATGGGCTCGAATCATATATATCATTAAATTGCTATTGCTTTTTAATTTGAGTGTGATATTTTTATGCACGAGTTCCAACACTTATTGCCATGTTGAGTGCGAGTACAGTAGAAGAGAATCAAGTATTGCTTAACAGTATGGGTTCGAATCTTCTATAATCTATATCTCTTATTCATATCTGCTTTTTTGTTATCTGTGGTTGATATGACCAAGGCGTTTCAACACTTATTGTCCTGTTGAGAGCACGTGGGTAAATGGTCATGGTGGGGGTGTGTGGCGGCTGGCGGTGCTCAAATAAGGAGGTTTATTGCAGTTTGGACCACAGAATAAGGTAGGAAGAGTTTGTGTTGCCTCATTAACCCATGGTGGTGGTGGTGATGGTGGTGGGAATGGTGACTCTTAAAGGGAGTGTGTATACTTTTTGTTTCCTTCAGAGGTAATTGGTGAGTGACGCGCACAGCTTCCTTGTACTGCATTGTAGCCAACCACACTTCCCCACCCTTGACCATTGAAGCAAGCATTCCCGCTATTCAGACTGGTTCCTTATGTTCCTTCGCCACGTTGAACTATTATGCGTCTTTCAATTCCAGTACGTAAAGGCAAGGGAGCGAATTTCCGTAAAGCAGAATACAAGAAGCCATTATGTCAATCACCTCATAGCGACCCCTGGGTGAAACATGATTCGGTTTACAAGATCTTTTTTCTTCTTTTTTACACGCGATTTCAGTTTGCCATAGTGAATTATATTGTATTGAATTTACATGTTTTTAGTTTGGCATGATGAGTAGCCTAAGTGTTAATTCGCGATGTATAATCATGAAAAAAAGAAGGAAAAAAATTAATTAAGTGATAGGCTAGGCTGCATTCACTTTGCCTGGGTGAAATATAATGAATTTGGTTTACATGAAGTTTTCAGTTTAGCACTATTAGCCTAACAGTTTATTCGCGAGATGTACACATGGAAATATAAATGAATAAAAGTAAATCTAGTAACTGATAGGCTAAGCTGCATTTTTTTTTCTTTAGTTACATTATAAGTCTGTACTGAGAAGCGGGGGTATGGGGAGAGGACATGCGAGGGGAATATACCCGATGCACATTTGACGTAAAGGAAGAGATAAGTGATGGATAAAAGAAAAGAAAAAAAGTGACGAGGGAAAAAAAAAGTCGATCAAATAAGGACCTTCATTTGCCAGACACCGTAAGAAATTTAAACACTGGAAGAGGAAGAAGAAATACGTACTCATTTAACTTATACGTGTGTTTGAGACAAAAATTAATCGTTTGAAAAGAAAGAAAGAAAGAAAAAAAGTACCAAAGAGAAGAAAAAAAGATCA
>CM035213.1:2214215-2216715 GCA_020233015.1 Callinectes sapidus | reverse complement strand
TTTAAACTCATTGATCACGTTCTTGGTGTTGAGTCAATAGGAAGCATATATTAGATAAATTTATGGACGTAGATGATAGGGGAACGTAGGTTTGGGATAAGAAAGAATTGATTTTCAAGTACATGATGTAGTAAATATTCCTAGTTATGAAGTTGTCAGAGCAATGTTAATGGTGAGTGTATGAGACGAGGCATTTCTAATAAACGAACGTACATAGGAAGCAATAGAAAACTGGGTCTCAAGTGAAGTATGTACTGGGTCATGCCTGGGGTAGGAGAAGCTAGTGGTAGTTCATAGGCCATAGGGAGCTTTAATGAAAGTTTCGACAAAACAAACGGAAATCACTTGTCAAACAGAGTGAGTAGTGAAGCTTGTAGTAAACGTAGATGGAGCAGTCGGTAGGAAACTTTATGGACAATATTAAAGAGATTTGTTAATAGGGATTATCGATGATTATTATAATCTGTGAGTTCCTGCCACGTGTATGGTTGGTGGCTGCAATTTCCGTTATGTTCTATGTTTTATAGCAATTAAAACACGGATGTTCTGCCTGCAGATGAAGGAAGGGGAATCCAATGATAAGCTTGGAAAGCTGGAAAATTAATAGAGTAAGGTAGGGAAACCTTTAATTTCACGGGAGAGAATAACACGAAAAATATAGCAATATGATTCTTCGTAGAAAATAAAAATATGCAACACTTCTCCTGCTATCGTGAAATGTTACAGAAAAACAAATAGGTTGAGTGAAAAAAACACGAATTGAGAACTTGAAAAAAAATAATATAACAGATTATTCATTAAACTACGAGGAAGGGGAGAGAAAAGGAGAGGAAGATACTGGTGAGCGGAACGAAGGTGAGGGAGACAAGGAGGGAGAAATTAAGCTGGAAGAGGGCGGAGGGGATGATGGCCTGCAGTTTAACGACCTGCTGGGGAAGGAAAGGGGAACGGTGAGGAGCTGTACGGATGTTAGGAGGTATGGATGGGATGGGATGGGATGGAATGGGAAGGAAAGGGAGAAGAGCGGGCTTTTCTGGAGATCTTGCTCTAGTACTCCCCCTTTCCTCTCTCTCTCTCTTCTTAACCACCTCCTCCTACTCTCCCCTGAAGCAGCAGAGGCGCCCCCCGTGGTTAACAAGGGTGTTTTGGTGGGTGAAGGGAACAAAAAGTCTGTTGAAAAATTGTACAGTGTGGTCTCACAAAAGAAGGTGAAAGGAGGCGCTGTGAGGTTATATTTGGTGCTATGATGTGGTGTGGTGTGTGCGGTGGTGTGTGGTGGTGTTAAGTACAATGGGATGCGAGGTTTATGGCGTAGTGTGTTGTGTACTCCGAGACATAACGGTATGAGGGAGATAGATATATAACTGCAAGTTGTGTGTATTTTGAGAGAAAACATGAAATTTATTAAAGAAAAACAAAGCAAGGCAGCAAACAGGGAGCTTACTTTTACTTGCTTTATTGACAGGGATGAACATGAAAAATGCAAGTAAAACAAATCTGAAGGGGTTGCAATGAAAGTTTAAATCAAGGACCACGAATATTAATCCGTTCCCTGTAATATTGAAAGCAAGGCAATTTTCAGGAGACTAGAGTGGAGTGAGCGTGAGTGCAAGTTTCTCTCTATATTCGTAAGTCCCTTTACTTTCCTAGCGAAATAACACTTTATTTTTTTCTAGTATCCCAGTGAAGAGGAAAATGGAAGCATAACAATGTAGAACAACAACAGCAACTGTACATTTAACATCGGTTAGTACTGTATAAAATCATTGTTACCCGAAACGTTTGGAGCTGCCTGATGCAAAGAGGCAGGGCACTTATCAACAAAAGATGTGAATGCGACAGAAATGTTTTATTCACTCATATCACAGTTTAGCAAGTGCAAACTCAGTTTCCTGCCATCCAATGCAGAAGAGATAGATTTCTGTCAAAAGATAAGAGAATGACAACGGTATTTTATCTATCCCTGGTATTCTGGCATTGTATAACCTCAATACTCACTGTAATGGTTGTATTTTTCTAATGTGTGACGAGTACGTCAAAAGATAATTGCAATTTACCTCTGGTTATTTTTCAGGAAATGCAAAGTCAGTGCTACCCCTAATGGATATAACTGTCCAATACAATGCGAAACAAAACGTTATGTCAAAAGTTATCAAGGAGACAAGAATGTTTTATCTCTTCATATCGGTGTTCGGGAAATGTTATTCTCCCGTTGCAGTGTATATATCTCGTTTTCATTCCTGCTTTTAACTTTTCCGAAAACTGACTGCACTTCAATAAAGTCAAGTGTTGCCTGCAGCGTGAGGGCGAGTGTCCGTGTGCTGCCGGCCCACTCCATGTTTTTTATTCATTTATCTATTTTTATATTCTCCGGGTGAGCCTCGCCGCTGATCGCCCGGTAATGGACAAGTAATCGCTAAATGAAATAATGGAGAGAGAGAGAGAGAGAGAGAGAGAGAGAGAGAGAGAGAGAGAGAGAGAGAGAGAGAGAGAGAGAGAG
>CM035213.1:2151453-2176303 GCA_020233015.1 Callinectes sapidus | reverse complement strand
GAGAGAGAGAGAGAGAGAGAGAGAGAGAGAGAGAGAGAGAGAGAGAGGACCCCAGCAACACATCTTGAAGGGACTACTATAAATGAACCCACAGATTACATAAAACGCATCAAGGACAGTAGGTGACCATCGCCTTAAGAAGACCCGACAAACTGTAAACTCTACCTGTAAATTGGCCGGCCCACCTACACCCTTAACTCCCTGGAATAAAAAAAAAAAAAAAAAAAAAAAAAAGGCTCCCTCTCTCTAACTTGACGAAACTTCCTTGGACTTAGAAAAAACAATGGTCGTCTCTCTCTTGTTTCTAATTTGACAAAACTTCCTTGGACTTGAGAAGAAAAATGGTTATCTCCTTTCAAACTTGACAAAACTTAAGAAAAATTGTCATCTCTCTCTCTTGTTTTTAATTTGACAAAACTTCCTTGGACTATGAAAAATGGCTTTATCTCTCTCTAACTTGACAAAACTTCCTTAGACTTCAGAAAAGTGGCTATCCCCTTTCTAACTTGATAAAACTTCCTTAGTCTTCAGAAAAGTGCCTATCCCCTTTCTAACTTCACAAAACTTCCTTGGATTAAGAAAAATAAATGTCTCTCTTTTGATTCTAACTTGACTGAACTTCCTTGGACTTAGAAATGTTCCTCTCACTCTTGACTAAAACTTGATTCTTCACCTTAAAACTTGGAAAAGGATGACACTCAAATTGGATTAACTTTCTTTCAACAACTTGGAAAAGACTTGAGTTTTTTACTCTTTACCGTAAAACATGTAAAAAAGATTGCTTCTCAAACTTAACTTTAACTCGATTCTCATTAACTTTGCCAATCTTTTTTTACTTTGCACTTAGATAATTTCCATGTACAATATTTTCTTTCGCTTGGTTCAGATAGACGTAACTGTTAAAGCTAGGCAAGGAGTGTTATCTTGGTGGTAATTTCAATGTACGACTATTCTGTGCTAGGGTAAGAAATTTTGAGGATGGGAATCGTTTCTGTTTCCTTTGTACTCAATGAAGAATATGTAGGTTGTCTCACGGTAGGATAATTATTTGCTAAGGTAAGAAACACGTAACTGTGAACTCTGCCAAGGAACTTCAGTAACTTTATAATAATTTCGCCGTAGAAAGAGGAAACAAGTCACTTTGAATTTCGGGAAAGGGGAATCTTTTTCAAATTCAACTAAAGAGAGGTCATTTCAAAGTACGATAATTGTTGTACTGATGGGGTTGAAGTGAAGTGAAAACGGTACCCCCAGCAGGTGACGTGACAAAGTAGACATGACACAATGATTTCGTCCCATGGCTAGAAAATAAACGTATATAAGAAAAAATGGCAATAACCTTAATAAATATAATAAAAAGAACAAAAAAAACTCAATACCCACTAATAATATAAAGTAAATGGAACTGTACACACACACACACACACACACACACACACACACACACACACACACACAGAAACTGGAATACATAACATGATATGCAGAAAAATGATCCTGACCGTCACACAAAAGATTAATTTCAGGCCGACACATTAACAGAATAAAAGGAGAACGGGAAATTATTAACTTTCTTCCCTCTCCCTCTCTCTCTCTCCCTGAAAGAGCGAGGCCGCAGCTGAGTCCTTTCAACAGACCAGCAGCAGACCAGACCAGAAAATATGAACTAGTGACCACCTATTTCTTCTTATTCTTCTCCTCCTTTTGTTCTTCTTCTGACTTTTCATATGCTTCTTCTTCTTCTGACTTTTCACGTTTTCTTTCACTTCCTTGTTCCGTTTTCTTCCTCGTTTTCTTTCAGTTTCCTTGTTTCAATTATGATTTGTTGTTGTTGTTGTTGTTGTATTTTGATTTTCTCTCTCTTATTTGTCCTTTTCTTGACTCGTTATTTTTTTCATGTTTTTTTTTTTCCATATTCTTTTTCTTTTCTTTTGTCTACTTATTGCACCGTTTCTTTCTCTTTTTTTTCGTTCATTCCATTCCATTCGTCTTTTCCTTACATTTCTTCACTCCCCATTTACAATTTCGTATTTCTATTAATATTTTTTTACACATCACTGTTCTTGTATTATTTTCACATTCGTTCACGTTATTACCTTATTATCCTTTTCCTTGGAATTTTTCATGTTTCTTTTCACCTTTACATAATTTCATATTCTAATCTCCAAATATTTACTTTTCCTGCCATTTCAGACAATTTTTTAATGTTACTTCCCATTTCCATACGTTTTTCTTTTCATGAAGAAGAACAACAAGAACAAGAAGAACAAGGAAAAAAGGGAGGGATGGATGGAAGATGAACGAAAGAAAGGAAGGAAGAAAAAAAAAAGAAAAAGAAAGGAGAGAAACGGAAGAAAAAAGAAAGGAAGGAAAAGGAAACAAAGAAAAAATAAAAAGGGAAGAAGGAAATGAAAGAGAAACCAGGAAAGAAAAGAAGAGAAAGAAAGAAAAAGGAAAAAGATAAAAGAAAGAACACAGAATTAGTCACAGAAAAAGGGAAGGAGAAGGAAATGAAAGAAAAAGCAGGGAAGAAAAGAAAGAATAAGAAAGAAAAAGGAAAAAGAGAAAAGAAAGAACATAGAATTAGTCACAGTATAACGAAAAAAAACCCACCAATGAACAAAAGAATAAATAAACGAAGGCAAATCAACATCGGCCAATGCATAACACCAGGAATCATTGAATACTAACACAAAAGAGGGTTCGATTCCACATAATCCGAAGAAAAAAAGAGAAAAACCGAACCGAATGTGTGAGGCAGCAAGGTAACCGCGAATACAAAGACTACTATTACTACTACTTCTACTATTGCTCGTACTACTAATGCTACGGAAAATATAATTACAAGGGAAGAAAAAACAAAACAAAATCGCACCGTTTGTAAATATTCGTGTGATGGAAATAAAAAGGAAAGGCTGGGGGGGATATAATAATACTAATAATGGGTAAACTATGAAAAAATAATAAATGAAGGTAAAAATTGGTGTCTCTCACTTCATTATCTCTCCTTTCTTTCATTCGCGTGACGAAAATAACGGGAAATGCTATGAAAACAAAAAAATAATAATAAACCTTATGATAAGACAATCTAATCCCTTCCTCTTCTTTCAGTCACACATGAGCGGTGTGAATTAATGTACACACACATACACACGTACACACACACACACACACACACACACACACACACACACACACATGCATACTTTCTTCCCTCTACTCTACCCACACACCAAGTAACAGCAGGTGCAACGCTGGGCTTACTAACTACGTACACTATCATTAAACGCATTAAAAAAAACACACACACACGCAAAATGAAACGCTACTTCTTTTACCAATATTTGTCTTCCCTCATTATTTTTCCTCTCCTTCGACCATCATCGGAATTTCGTAATGATAACGATAAAAAGAATTGATGGAATGCCTCTCTCTCTCTCTCTTGCTTCCTTCTCTTCTATGTCAAACCACTAACCTTATTTCTACACTTCTTGTCATCGGTTTTGCTATGGAACTGTGTGTGTGATTTAATGTGTTGTCCTACATGACTTATTATTGCTTGTAGTTTGATGGTTTCCTTGTTCTAATTTATACAGCCACCCTCAGTTACTGTCTCACTAAGTATTGTTCTCTCATTCCTCACATCAATAGCTTCTGAAGTTCATCTGTTGCTTATAGTACACAAATTACTTTTAACCCCTTCTGTACTAAGACACATTTTTACTACGAATTTTGGGTGTAATTTAGACGATTTTATTGACATTAGGAAGGGTTTATGGAGGTCAAAAGGCCAGTCTGTACTGTTTTAATCCCCTTCATCAGTTTCTGAAGCTGTTTTAAAATGACAAAAAATAGCAGGATATAAATATGTATCCCAGTACTGAAGGGGTTAACTTGAACCTTTTCTTCCTCTCACGTCTCACACACCACTATTGTACGCTGGAACACTTTCAAAATACATGGCAAAGAACGTAATGTTTGTAGTGTTTTTTGTGCAATGGAAATTATTTAGTGTTTTTGTTACTATGTTAATTATTTTGATGTGAAATGAAAATTGCTATAAATATGTGAAAAAAAAATATGGTGAATGACAATGAAGAAGCCATTGCTTTTGAAATCACACCAAAATACTTAATATTCTCATTGTGGTTTAAAAATTTTTGCAAATGTGTAATGAAAAGTGTGATGGTGAATGAGCAAAAACCAGGCATGATGAACTATTAAGACAATAATAAGACAGAAATGTCAAACTAAAAAACATACTCAATGAATGGTCTTTGCTATAATCTAAATTACTGATAGAAAGTGTGAATGTAAGAGAATCTGACCTGATGAAGCAGAAAACCAAACCAAAATACCTAACATTCTTGCTATAATTTAAGTTGTTTAGTAGACGCATCAAGAAAATCTTAATAAATAAACCACATAAACGTTAAAATGACACTGCAAATCACAAACACACAAGTAAAGTAAATTAACTGAGAATAATGGATTAACAAGACTGTCAAAGACCACCTGACCAACACAAGTCCCAAAGAGTTTTGTACGTGGCTGCATTTCACTAATACATAAATCAAATGAAAAGCAAAATAAATCACCATCGTTATTTTCCATAACTAAATTATGCGGTATGGCAAAACAACACATTATATTTTAGGATTACTGTGAAAGAGCACATTCTGTCATGATTCATCTGGGAAACACACACACACACACACACACACACACACACACACACACACCCATAATTTTGAACATAGCATTGATAACTTAAGGCAACAGACAACTCAACAAGCCTTCATCTCTCCCCTCCCTAATGTCCTCAACACTCACATCCAGGCAAACTTCCTCTGCAAACGTCTCAGCCTTAGTGAGTGAAATATTTAGCTTCATATTAGAATCTCATTAAGGTTTATGTCTTGGTGTCTTTTTTTGCTTTCCCATGTCTTTTTTAGATTTCTCAAGATGATGATGATGTTTACAATACACTGAGTCTTGCCTTATATTTTGACTCGGTATTAGTCTTATGTGTGACTAAAAAGTACCAATGTTTTAGTGATGGCATGTTCTCTGTATAACAAGCCTTGGTTTGCATTTATATTTTGACTCTGGCAATTCAAAAGTATATCTATCTAAAAAGAGCTGAAAATTATACTTTTCAATATTTTTCTTGAAACATTTTGCAAAATATAGATGAGTTAATTGACATGGCAGTACAGTCTTATCAAACTCCACCCATTCCACCAAGCTGAGAGTTTGCACAGTCCTGCCTTGAGAACCACAACCCTTCCACTGCTACACAACACTCCTCACACACACAACTTTTTAAGCCACATTTTTGTACTACCCTCCAACACTTCCATAGCCGAGAAACAAAAGAAAACCTTGTACATATCCTCTCTTTTGTGTCCTTGTAAACTATGAATGGTGCAGCAGTGAGGGAGAATAGCAGTGAAAGAGTTAGGCTGTATTAACACTTCCCTTGAGGCTTGAGTCTTGTGAGGGTGTCCAGGTATGTACACAGACCTTGGTGTGACTGGGGAACAACTAAACGCCAGCAGGAGGAGTGGAAACAAACACTCATCACAGCAACACCAATGAGGGATTCCTGACTCCTTTCCGATACACTGGGAGAACAACTGTGACGCAAAATGGTAGCAGAAAAATTCACACACCTTTTGTAGCACCTGACCGAAATGCTTGGTAGAGTGACAATCTGTTGACGAGAGTGATGTGAGACACTGGTTGGTGACGGTAATGGTGTTGGTGGTGAGTCACTGCAGGGGGAAGCTGTCGGGGTGTATTGTGTATTGTGGTGGCAGGCGATCCTCTCTCTGTAGGGCTTGGGGGGTTTACTGAGCTGTTAGTCAAAATGCGGCTGACTATATTGGAGAACATCTTAGGTCCATATTCAGAAACGTTTTGTTCTCTCACTACGACTATTTTCCAAGGCCACAAAGATGATTAGCGGGGTTTTCAAGAGTGTTTCTCCAGTTAATAATGTAGAAATCTTGTCACTCTGCCTCTAGAACAATAAAAACACCTCAAAAACTCGCATCAATTCAAATGAAGCCTTTTGAAATAGTGGAGGTGAAGCACAGAAATGTTCAAGAATATGAGCCTTCAAGTTCAAAGCAAAGCAGATGGATGTCTCAGGAGTGTGTTATGATCTTATTATGACCTCACACCTGAGACTCACTTCAGCACCTGCCCTCTCCTCTTGCTTGAGAAAAAAAAAGGAAGATAAATATTAATCTCATCCGTACCTCTTCTGTGGCCGGGTGCATGAGGTGGAAGGATGGGGGCAGTGGAGAGCATTCTGATGGTGCTGGTGTTTTGTGTGCTGAGTCACGTGTCCCTGCAAGACCTCACCACTCTGCTGGCCACAAGTTCACGTCCCCATTGGTGTGTTCCAGAGTATACACCAAGAAGCTGTGACCCAATGAGAAGAGATGGTGGTGATAATATAATCTTGAGCTCAATTCTAAGTTTAGGACCAAAATATGCCTAAGCTTCCCATTCCCATTCCAGAGAGAGGCTCCTGTGTGGGGCTCACCAAGGAGGGACGCCTGTGCTGGTGCCCGCCCTGGAGTGCCGTGTGACGAGTGAACACCAATCATTCCCGGCACTGCTTGACCCAAACGTGCCGGGAACAAGTCTGAGGATGTGGCTGTGAACACGGAACATCAATTAGGTTGCTTGACTTTGTGATGTGCTTTCTGGTCAATGAAGTGTCTAATGTGCTTTTCAAGTGTACAACGCTGGGGTGGGTAACGAATAAGAGAAGATAAGGCCATTTCGCATTGCTTCCACCAGTCCCTGCTAGTCCAAAACACACAGAGGACCACACGAACCACACTCACGGGGAGCAGGGGACGCACCGCCACACCACACCACAGCAGGGACTGCCACACAGCCACACACAACTCACAGACAGGAGAGGGAGCACAGAGGCATCAGGATGGTCCCTGTGGAGCCACCTCACTCCAGGACACCGCCCCAGAGGACTGCTGGGGCGTGGCGGGGAGGGGCAGTGGCCAGTCGAGGATGGTGTAGGAGAGGAGCGTGGTGGGGCCGTGGTGGAGGGCCTGGCTTCATTGTAGCTGAGGCCGGAGGACGGGCTGGGTCATGATGGGGTAGGACACCAGATGGCCGGTGGTGCCACTCATGGAGATGGCCTGGGGCAGTGTCTGGGCCGAGGGAGGGGGCATGGTCGGGGTCATGGAGGTGGAGGGCGCAATCTGTGGGTTCAGGGACACGGTGGAGACCTGCGGGAGGGACACCTGGACGCCTCCTATGGACCCCACCACTGCCGGGCCGGGAGGAGCGACCCCCACCGGCTGGGATGGGGGCGCCAGGGACTGTGGGGGTGCCTGCTGGGGTGCCTGTGGGGGAGGGGGCGGCCGTGGGGGACCCTGGGGGAGTGCCACCACTGAGCCGTCAGAGGTGATGGGCATGGGCTGGGAGAGGCGTGCCCCGGACAGGTGCTGCACGCTGGTGGCCACGGGGATGGTGGTGGCCAGGCTGACGGTGGGCACGGTGACTGCTGTCATGCTGCCGCCCGCTGCCTTGCTCAGCCGCAGTGTTGTCACCTGTGCCGCAGGAGAAATGCTGTGTCAGGCTTAAGGTCCTTCACGCTAGGGAGGTGTCTGTGTGCATCTTAATCCCTTCAGTACTGGGATGGATTCTTATCACAAACTTTAGGAGTGATTAGACAATTTTATCAACATTACGAAGGATCTATAGAGGTCAGAGTCTGTACTATTCAAATCCCAGAAAGAGGAGCATGAACCAAAGATAAAATATAGAAAGACAAATAAATCAGAAAAAAGTCTTCAATGTCAATACAAGAAAAAAGGAGAGTTGAAAGAGGAACACTAACCAATAACAATGAGACATGGAAAGATAAATACTTCAGAAAATAAAATAAATGAATAAATAAACAAATAAAACAATAGATAAAATTGTAAAAAAACATGAACATACAAACATACACCAAAAAAATAAAAAAAATAAACAAGTAAATAAATAAGCAAATAAATAAATAAACAAACAAAGAAAACAACAGAAAAAAATTAAAAAAACACTAAACCAACACACAAACATACCTGATCCAACAGAAACTCATTAGTGGCCCTGAGATCGGACACTTCCTTCTTCAGACTGGCGTTTTCCTTCTTCAGCACATCCATCTGTTTCCGCAGCAGCAGGATCTCCTCTAGGCCTCGACGGTCCCTCTCCCTGTCCCTGTCCCTGAAGTCCCGGAGGTCCCTGGCCGTCATCTCCCTGCTGAGGTCATCCAGGGGGTGCAGGAAATCCCCATCTCGCGGCATCTCCACCTGCATTACCTTTGGCTCCAGTCTCTGTCGTTTGGGGTCCGGGGGGGCCTTGGTCTCTGGGGGGGTGGGGGGCGTCTCGTAATAGTTCCCCCCGCTGTGTTCGAGGTCGCGCAGGCTCGTTCCGTAGATTTCCTGCTCGTATTCGCGCTGGGACAGGTGGCGGAACTTGCATTTGCCCCCACGTCTCCTGCAGCACTCCCCCATCAGGTAGTCCTGGGGGGTACAGGGAGGTGGGGTGGTGGTTAGAGGTGATGGGATGGGTGAGGTATGGAGTGGGTGAAAAGTTAAAGTAGTGAGGGAGTGGTAGGAAGTGATTGATGAAAGAGTACAGTAGAGGCAGTGAGGGAGAGTAAGTAGATAAGTGTAAGTGAGTGAGAATAAATAAATAAATAAGTAAAGTAAAATAGGGAGGGAGGGAGTGAGAGAAAGTAGATAAGTGTGAGTGGGTGAGAGTAAATAAATAAATAAATACGTATATAAGAAAGAGAGAAAGAAAGAAAGAAAGTAAGTACATAACTCAAGAACAGGAAGGTAAATGTCACCATTAGACCAAAACAGCAACTCTGGTGAGGGAGGGAGAGACATTTATCTTCCACTGCAACTCCAGTCTAACCACAAGAAAATACAGGAAGCTTTAAGACGCCATTAAAACCAACACACAAATCAGTTCACTTCCCGCTGACACAAAACCACAATAACACAATGAATAAAGTAACTTGATATTCTCGAACCAACACACAACAGTAAGACACTTAGAAAAAAATAAGATAAATAAAAAAATTCTTAACTTCACCTCTCGCTTTCACTAAACTACAAGAACACAATGAATGAAGCTACAAATCATTATGCTCTGATCAACACACAGCAGTTTCAAATCCCACAAGACAGACCAAAAATTAAAGTAATTCTTAACCCCTTCAGTTCTAGGATGCATTTTCATATTATTCTGCTAATTATTTGTTGATTTTCTACAGCTCCAGAAACTCACATGGGGATTAAAACAGTACAGACTCTAGCCATTAATCTTCCGACTTCCACAGGCCCTTGCTAATGTCTATAAAATTGCCTAATCACACCCAAAAATCTGTCCCAGTACTGAAGGGGTTAACTTCATCTTACTACCCCTAAAAAGAATCACAAAAAAAAGCATGAACTTACAAGATGCTTTCAGACCAACACACCCAAATGTCCCAGCACACACCTTGCATATTGGGACATCACCATTGAGCATAACGTCCCCAAGATGTCCCTTGCGGATGGCTTGGTCCAGGATGTGTGGCGGCAGGTCTCCGGTCCGCAGATAATAGTTCTCATCTTCACAGGTGCAGTGGATGAACCTGTGGATGGATGAGTGTGGAAGTGTTAATGATGATGCTTAACCTTCTCACTGCAATACAAAACAGTTAACAACACAAGCAATTCTCTCACTCTCTCTCTCTCTCTCTCCTCTGCTTGTAAGACTATCAACTAACTTAACCTAGCTTGAGCTATCATAACATAATACTCTTGTCCTCTGACCTAAATCAATCCCTTCAGTACTGGGAAGCATTTTCACAAGTTTTGGTTGTGATTAAAGGATTTTATTGACATTAAGAAGGGCCAATGGAAGTCTGCACTAATTTAATCCCAAAATGAATTTCTAAAGGTGTAGAAAATCAATAAATAATGAGTAGAATAGATATGAAATGCATCTCAGTACTGAAGGGTAATCTTTTCACTTAAAAAAAAGAAAAAGAAACAGTTAACATCACAAACAATGAATTACATCTTAACACACATAAGATCAATAAAAAAATACTTGTCTTCAGAATTTACAAACACAAACTTATACAACAACAAGAAGAGAAAGAGCAAAGAGGAGCAAGAATTAAATCTTCATAAGCATTATAACTTCTATTCAGTTTAAAGATTAGAGGTGACTAGAGAACAAGTTAAGATGTCTCAGAGTGATTAGTAAATAATTTCCTTATTTACTAATCACTCTGAGACATCTTAACTGTAGTGTAGCAAATAGAAGTCTGAGTTAAAAACAAAAGCAAATATGGGATGAAAGACACATCCATCAGTCGCACGTTATATAACACAACCAGTCACAATGGGACGCTGTACTTTAATTAGCTTCCCTGTGTGTTACATAATACAACACATGACAGGGTAACTGCATTCCTATTGCTTCTCTCATGTTACATAATACAACCTAACACTACTTGACCCCTTTAGTACTGGGTTGCATTTCCACATTTATTCTGCTTATTATTTGTCAATTTCATACAGCTCCAGAAACTCATGTAGAGGTGAAAATAGTATAGACTCTGGTCATTAATCTTCTGACCTCCATAGACTCTTCCTAATGCTAATAAAATTGTCTAATCACACCCAAAGATCATGGTAAAAATGTGTCACAGTATTGAAGGGGTTAAGGAGATATTGTACTGTAAATTTGTCAAAGAAGATACTGTATTGTAAATGGCTCCTGTTCATAAGTTACATAATACGGCCTAATGCTACTCAGATATTCAAATTAATGTTTTTTTATTTTTGTTTTGTTGCTAGGAGGGAATTATTCTGCCTACCTCGGTAACCTCCCAACCACAACCTTGGCCTAATCTACTTTTTTTCCCCCTCCCATACCCTCCCTTGCCATGCCCATATGTAGTAAATGTCATCTTTCCCTATCCATTTTTTTCTCCCTGCCTCACCTTTGCTCTCACCACCAAACCACTACACTATTCAATTTACTGTTTCTTTAAATGTCTATTGTGTCTGATGGTTCCCTTTATCATTTTTTACCTGTCTTTGTTCCTGTCAATCCATTAGTCCTACCTTTTAATTTACTGGTATTTCCTAATGGTTTTTCTTATCATTACCTTTACTTTTCTTGTCTGTCCCATTTTTTTTAATTCAGGTCCCTTTCAACTAGTGTTTCCTTATGTGCTTGTTTCCTATCTTTATAATTTTTCCTGTCTCATTTTTCATTCTTGTCATTTTGCCTGTCCCATTTTTACTCTTGCCCCTTTCAACTAGTGTTTCCTTAGGTGTCTGTTCACTATCTTTACAATTTTTTCCTGTCTCATGTTTATTGTTAACTTTTCATCGGTAATATCTTTCAATTTACTGTTTCTGTACAGTCTACTGTCTTTGTTCAC
This sequence comes from Callinectes sapidus, assembly GCA_020233015.1. Taxonomy (NCBI): domain Eukaryota; kingdom Metazoa; phylum Arthropoda; class Malacostraca; order Decapoda; family Portunidae; genus Callinectes; species Callinectes sapidus. The sequence continues at coordinate 2,164,818 of CM035213.1, read as the reverse complement.
TAGTTTTATTATTATCCTACCTTGGCTTTGCTTTCTCCAAGCCTTATGCCAATAAAGAAATTATTCCTGTAATCTGAGGTTCATATTTCCCAGCCTTGGTCTCCTTTGGGTGGTTGAAGAGAGAGAGAGAGAGAGAGAGAGAGAGAGAGAGAGAGAGAGAGAGAGAGAGAGAGAGAGAGAGAGAGAATTGTTGCCCTATCCAGAAACAGATAAATAAAAAAAGTGCACTATGACTTGACTTGCTCTCGTCCCCACACTCTGCTCAAGGCTTTCTTCTTCCTCTCACCCTTACTTTGTCCAACTCTAATGAGAGAGTTAACTAGTACTCCTAATTAATCTCTCTCTCTCCCTCTCTCTCTAGTAAACTCTGGAACTCCTTACCTGCTTCTGTATTTCAAACTTCTTATGACTTTATTGCAGAGGGAGGTTTCAAGACCTTTCTTTTAGCTAACTCTCAGACCTGCATGGGAACTGGCAAATGAGTGGGCCTTTTTTTGTTTTATCCCTTAGCCAGCTATCCCTTCTTACATAAAATGAAAGAAAAATGAAGAAAAAGGAAGGAGGAAAGAAAGAAAAGAAGGAAGAACAAATGGAAGGAAAGAAAAAAGGAAGGAAGGAAGGATGGAAGGAAAAAAGGAAGGAAGGAAGGAAGGAAGGAAGGAAGAAAAAAAGAAAGAAAAAGGAAAGAAAGGAAGAAAGAAAAAAAGAAAGGGAGGAAAAGAAGGAAGGAAGAAAGAAAAAAAAGAAAGGAAAGAATCAAAACAAGGAAGAAAGGAAGAATAAAAAGAAGGAAAGAAAGAAGAAAAAAAAAAGTTGTGTCCTTCCTCACCTGCACATTGGTCTAGTGCAGTGTCCGTTCTGGTAATCGTGGCAGAAGGTGAGGTCGGCCTTCACCTGCGGCACCACCTGGGACCCCTGCTCTCCGTCATCCGGGTGGCGGAACTTGCACCGCTTCCCTCGACGACACACGTTGCGCAGGAAGTCCCGGCAGATGTTGTCGTCGTCTGCCGGGCCGCCGCCGCCGCCTCCTCCACCACCACCGCCCTCATCCTTAACGTTGCCATTCATTCCCTCAACCATTTCATTTTGATGCCTGGAATAAAAGAGGATATTTTCAATTTTCATCACTAACTTTTTAAGTAAATTATATTGCAAAAACACAATAATAACCTGATTCATATGGAAAAATATTATAAAAAAAGATAAGGTAAGAAGAACACTGGCCAAGGAGCAATAAAACTCATGAAAGTAAAGGAATATTGAAGTATTGGACCCAAAACTGAAGGAAAATTGTCATTATTCAAGTAATAATAACATACTATAGTCATGAAATACTAAAAACATTAAAAACAACAATAACAGACCCACAACATCCAGAACCCTAACCCTTAAGGACAAAAACCTAACCAGAAAGATCCAACCCCAAAACCCCACTAACCTAACCTAACCACAGATGCTTCACTCTCCTCTTGACACCTCCCTCTTATGAACACTGACCCAATCTAACCTAACCTAACCTCACTGGCAAAAGGCACTGGTAGAAGTAGTAGTAGTAGTAGTAGTAGTAGTAGTAGTAGTAGTAGTAGTAGTAGTAGTAGTAGAAGTAGTATCAGTAATAGTAGCAGTAACAGTAGTAGTAGTGGTGGTACCAATAATGGTGGTGGTGGTGGTGGTAGTAGTGGTAGTGGTAGTGGTAGTAGTATTAGTAGTAGTAGTAGTAGTAGTAGTAGTAGCAATAACACAACCCATACCAGAAACAAAATCAACAACCACGACAACGAGAGAGAGAGAGAGAGAGAGAGAGAGAGAGAGAGAGAGAGAGAGAGAGAGAGAGAGAGAGAGAGAGAGAGAGAGAGAGAGAGAGAGAGGAGTCACCCCCAGCCACTGTGCATGTGGCAATCACCTCTCAATACACACCTTACAACACCCTCTACACGCTCTTCACCACCCTGTACCCACCAGCGAGTGGCAGAGGAGGGACTCACAGCCCACAGCATCCAGGCAATCAGCTCAACTCACCTCCAGAATCAACGGGAGATGAGGAAATGTGATGAGTTTCTCTCCGACCTTCACCCAAACACACACACAGAAGGGAGTGTTTGTCCGCCTCACCAACGGTGCTTTTCTTCTTTATTTCACCTAATTACTCTTATCCCACACCCACCAGAAGCTTCATACAGGTACAATTAGTTGACCACGAGTCTCCTGTATACTAATAAATGATTTACAACTCAAATAACAACGTGTTTCTTATCATTTTGTACTTTTAACTGCTTCTGCTTCACTGTTTTATACTTTTCATTAGCTTTTTAATCCCTTATGTCTCGCCTAAGTAAGACAGAAACTTCGTACATGTGGCATGGTTGAACTGCAATGATTTGACGTGGCAAAGATTGCCTAACATATGCTAAAACACCTCTAATTACTAAATATCTGACTCAGGCGTCTGGCTTTCCGCTGATCAACACCTCTCTTATCTCTCCCACACTCTCCACACAGTCTTCATATATAGTATTAGTGAGTTTAAGACCCTGGACAAGACCGGAATTGGGTAATACCTTGATAGAAACGAATGAATCATATCAACAAGCCATCTTTTTACATCCACTCACAAAAAATCCCTCAACTTTACCGGCATTTTGCGAGGCTTATACACAATTTCATGGACATTTAAGGAGCGGGATAGGTAGATCAATGCTATATGTATATCCCTGTTGAGTGGGAGTGATGTGGGATGAGTAATAGGTGAGAAAAACGAGAAGATATGAACATTTTTTTGCACCCCTCCCTATTAGTTCCAGCTGTGGGTCAATGTGCTGCCCTCTTGTGTTGTGTTGCTAATACAAGCGGATGTTTATCTGTTTCCTCTTCCTTTTGTATGCTGACTTCCTCCTTTTTCACTATTTTCCACGCATTGTTATCAAATGTGTATCTGTAGTGCTAATTATATCACTGGTCATTTCCATACATGCCTTACTCATCATCTTTGTCTGCTTGCTACTTGCATTGTCTATCTGTCTCATTATTCTTTTAATGGGTATTTTGCTTCGTCTGTTTTTTTATGTCAAGGATTCTTACTCATTAATAATACTCATTGATAATAATAATAAATAATTCGTATTTTTTTTCTTATTAATGCTGTGAAATCATTGCTGGAACCATAAAAATACCATTGAAAACCCCAGTAACTACCACTACATCCTCTAAACTATCACTAGAACTATGAAAATACCCTTGAAATACCATATAGACTTCCACTATGGCTTGCTAAACTACTATGGAACCACTAAAACACTTGAAAAAACCTCATAACTTCTACTGGGACATATTAGGAGCAACAGAGACAAGATATGCTTAAAATAGTTGGGAATATACAAGGCGCCTTTGTGAGAGAGTAAAGGAGAAATGTCATATAAGTTTGTTATATCAAATACTTCTTTATTTTCACAAGTTCTGGCCACAAGCTCTCTCGGTAGTGGTACGTGGCATCTGCTAGCTTAAACACACACACACACACACACACACGGGAAAAAATCATTGCTAACGTGCGCTATAATATTAATACAACCGGAGTCTCTCTCTCTCTCTCTCTCTCTCTCTCTCTCTCTCTCTCTCTCTCTCTCTCTCTCTCTCTCTCTTAGATTGTGTATTCTTTGTTTTCCTGTTGCTAATGCTAATAGATAGGTAGACAGACAGATATATGAATAGATAGATAAATAGATAGATAGATAGATAGATAAGTAGGTAGGTAGGTAGGTAGATAGATAGAGAGGTATATTAGCAGATAAATAGATACATAGATAGTTTAAATACTTATCTATCAACTTCCTTCATTCCTTCCTTCATCCATCCATTAATTCCCATATTTACTGCTTCCTCATCTACCTCCCATTTATCTATCCATTTTTCTCTCCCTCCATCTATCAATCATCTTCTCTCTACTTCTTCCTTCCTCCTGTCAAACTACACAGACTATCCACCTCCTGACTATCTACGTATATGTGCCTGTATGTCTATCCATCCATATTTACTACTTTCTCGTCCCTACCTCCCATTTATCTATCTCCATCTATCTATTAACCTTCTCTCCACCTCCTCCTTCCTCCTATCAACCTACACAGACTATCCACCTCCTGTCTATCTACGTACATGTCTATCTGTCTGTGTGTATGCCTGTCTATCCCTCTATCTAACGCTTGTCTATCACCTATCAATATTTTAGCAGTCTGCCTTCACAACGCTTGACACATTGCTAGACGCCATCTCAATACCCTCTTATTTCACCTTCAATTCCTTCCTTATTAAGCATTCCAGTTGAACTATCTACACTGGAATCTATCATTGAAGCATTCCCGTGTCTCAAAATGCTAAGATTCGCCCCAAAATACGGTGAAAACAGAGAGAAAAGGGCGGGATAAAAATGTGAACTTTTAACATCCAAGCGTGAGTTTAGTGGCGGTGGAGTTGCCAGTGGTCGCTAACGTGATTAAATAATGTGTGTTTATTCGCTTTATTGAACGTGTATCTGGATCTTTGGAGGTTAATAATAATGGCAGTTGTGATTGTTAGGTTATGTGGGGTTGTGAGTTGGGAGGATAGTTAGGACGGGATAGTCTTAATTCAGGTTTGCATTTAAAGAGAGGAGTTATGTTAAAATTCTCTCTCTCTCTCTCTCTCTCTCTCTCTCTCTCTCTCTCTCTCTCTCTCTCTCTCTCGTCAATAAGGTATGAAAATGGAAAACAACATAACAAAACTCTAATAAAGCCTAATACAAGTATCAAATTTCTTTTCCTAGTTTTATTTATCTATTTTATTTATTTATTTATTTTTTCTACGTATTTGTTTTATTATACTAAGGAGCCAAAAAATATCATTAGCAACACAAAGAAAACCACACGTACTTAAAACTCACTAACATATTTCTTACATACAATTATCTCTTCACGAAGCCAAGAATATTGCAAATGTGAAAAAATCGATAACATATGGAAAGCTGTAATAAGCAAATAGCCTCACACACATCCCACTCGCTGTGTAAGATAGATTAATAACGAGACGAATATAAATGCTTATATTTAAATCAACTTTAAGATTAATAAGCCGACAGACTAGGAATTGGCGTGAATAAATTGCTAACATATGGAAAGCTGTAATAAGCAAAGAACCTCATACATCTCACTCTCTGTATAAGATAGAGACGAATAAAAATATGAATTAACTTAGAGGTGAATGAAGAACCGACAGACTAGAAATTGGTGTATTGGACTTAGTATAGGTATAGATCATGTACTAAACTAGACTCTATCTATTATATTATATCGGGTCTTTTAGGTTAGGTTAGGCTAGATAGACGCGTAGATAGATATATAGATAAAATACACTACATTATTACTCTTGTGTTGTTTTCGGTATATTATCATTATTTTTCTCTTATTCTTTCCAGCAAATACATCAGTCGAAAGGTAAATACAGACGGATAGATAAATAGATAGATAAAATATACCTCGTTATTACTCCATATACTTCTTTTCTTGTTATTTTTTTTTTCTTATTATTTCTAGCAAATACAGTCGTTAGAAGGTTAAATAAAAATGGTAATAGTAGTAGTGAAATGCTGCCCATATAATGCAGGTTGTTTTAGTCCTTATAAATGAACGAATAAAGAAACAGATTAGTAAAATTGATAGATAGACAGATAGATAAATAAGTAACATGTAAGTATGAGTAATTCATATGCAAATAAGGAGATAAAAACGCACAAACGAAATAAAGAAATAAATAAAAGTAAATACAAAAGATAAATAAATAAACAGAAAATAGATAAACGAATGAATGAATAAAATGGATTGAAAGATAAGTAATTAAAGGAATGATAAAACACACAGAAACGAAAGACAACACAAAAACACACACAAAGAAAAGAAGAAAAAACGCGAAAGAAAAAAAAATAACATAAAAAACAAATGAAGGTGACAAATCCTAACATATCAATTAAGAATCACTCAGGCAACCCTTACACACACACACACACACACACACACACACACACACACACACACTCGTACTGTCTATGGGTCTATATTACACAACAGGTAAGTAAAAATTCTGGATCTGTTACCTTTAAGCTGCTAATTAAAGGTGAGAGGCTGCCAGGAGTTGCTTTTTAGACCCTACTCTTGTTTGGTTTGGTTATTATTATTATTTCTTTTTTTTCGGGGGTGGTGGTGGTGGTGGTGGTGGTGGTGGTATGGGGGGATGGGGGCAGTGGGGGATAGGATTTTTATTTATTTATTATTATTTTTTTTTTACATTTGATCAGTTTTATTTTAGTTTGATTATTTTGTGTACTTTATTATTGTCATTATTATTATTTTTTTTTTTCATCGGTTATTTTTATCTTTGGGTGTGGGTAGAGGAATTTGCATTATTTTATTAGTTTTATTTCTTTTATTGATTTGATTTCTTTATGTACTTTATCATCATCATCATGAGTGTTTAATCATTTATTATTTCTTTCACATCATCAGTTATTCTTATCTTTTACTTTAGTTTCTGGTCCGATAAACTAAACTATCCATTTCATCATTAATTTATTCATGTACACTATTGGGAGAGGGACTTGCATATTTTACCAGTTCTACCTATCTGTCTATTCACTATTACCATTCATTTCCACCTTAATGATACTTTTGACCTTCACTATCAAATAACGAGCCTGAATCGCTAACCACCCAACCCTCAGAAAGTCTCACTGAACACGAGGCCCCAGTAGATGATATTGAACAAGAAGATAATCCCAGGCACCACAATATACCTACAGGCGAACAGTAGGCGCTCAGCTTCGGGGGAGGAGGGACGCATTGACTTCTCCATGGTGCGCCTGGGGTCAAAGGGAAGAACCTGTGAAAAGCTCTTGTTCTCCGATAGATTCACCATATGCTCCACCACAGTATGAATGACGATGATGAAGAACAGTAAGAAGATGCAGAAGAAGAACCACACGTCTATGAGCTTCACGTAGGCTGTGATGGGCAGGGCGTCTGAGGTGTTGCTGAAGAGGGTGTACAAGACGAGGAGTGTGGTGAGACTGACGGCCATACGAACCTGCGCAGGTGGCGGGGGAAGGTAACAGTGAGACGTGATATACTCAATGCTGCTCTTTCGCCACCACTGTTTTCATGCCCATAGAAATTGTTAGTCTCATTTTCTCTATCCTTGAATATTAATGTGTAAAGCGATGGTGTATTCAAAACTTGGCTCCCTCACCACCACCACTTCCATAAGCCAGTAATGTTAGTCTTGTTTGCAATAGTGTTTCTCGTTAATCTGTCCGTATAATCATAAAGACACCTATTAAAACTTCTTCGAAACGATATTGTAATTTACGCTGCTCTCTCTCCCCTCCACTGTATCTTTAAGTCCATATAAGGTTAGCTAACAATGTTTCTTGTTAATCTGTTAGTATACTCAAAAAAACAACCTTAAAAAAACGCGTGTGTGAACGCTACTTTCTCACCACTACTGTTTTCCAAAGCTAATAGCATAACCCATATTCGCATTACTGTTTTTCTATTAATCTGTCAGTGTAATGACAATAAATACCTTGCAAACCCGTGTAAATAACATGTTGAATGCAGTGATGTTGTCTAGTAGGGATGTTTGTGGCTGTTTCTTCTTCGCTGTTTTATATTTTGGGTAATTTTGCTTTTCATTGGTGTTGTAACTATTTGCATTTGCTCTTTTATCTATTTTTATTTTCCATTAGTTTATTGTTATGAGTTTCCTGTCATGTTCGTTGGCGTGAGATGGCATACGATTAGAGGATATTTTCTCCATCTGAGTTTGATACCACCACACCACCACCACCACCAGCAACAACAACAACACCAAAACCGACTAAAACAACAAATTAACCTCGAAAAACAGAACATGACTATTTTTAACCCCTTCCCGTAGACACAATGAACCCCCTTCAGTACAGGGATATACATTTTCACCATAAGTTTTTGGTGTGATTAGACGATTATATTGACATTAGGAAGGGTCTGTGGAGGTCAAAATATTAATGGCCACAATCTGTATATACTATCTTAATCCCCACATGGGTCTCTGAAGCTGTTGAAAATCGACAAATAATAAACAGAATAAATATAGAAACGCGTCCCAGTACTGAAGGGGTGAGGGAAGAGGAACTGGGAGGTGGGGAACAGCAAAACTCACGTCCATCAGAGCCACGTTGACGAAGAGAGTGGTGTAGCCTACAAGCTGCAGCATAGCCGTGGGAAGGTAGACTGTCAGCACGATCATCTTCCACCGCCTCGCTAATACAAACTCCACCTGAACGGAGAAATGAGTGTGCTCCCAGGGCCCGTGTTAACTGAGATTCCTAACTATGTAGCTTTTTCTTAGACGAATTTGTGGTCTTAAACTTCTGAAATTGGTGTTGTATTTTTGTCATTATCTCATCATTAGTGAATTTGAAGCTGCTGATGAGAAGATGGCTAAAGTACAACATCAATTTTGGGAAGTTAAGACTAGAAATTCGTCTAAGAAAAGTCAAATATTTAAGAATCTCTAGAGGCTTAAAAGAGTCTGTCATCACTTCGATTACTTCCTGAAGCCTCTATTGAAGTGACGCGGGCCTTAAGGGGTTGTGTTGTGGTTCCAGTGACAGGTTGATAAGATTTCTATATGGTGAACAGGGAAAATTATCTTGAGAACTTTGTTAGTCATCTGAACCTGACTTGATCCATGACCAAAACTTATCACACCCGACCAGTTAAACTAAACTAAGCCTAACTTAAAGACACACAACCAAACTTAAACCCAACCGAACCAAAAACTTACCACACCAGACCAAACTAAACCAAACTTGACCTAAACCAAACCTAAACCAAACCAAAAACTTACCACACCAGACCAAACTAAACCAAACTTAACCTAACTTAACGACACACAACCAAACATAACCAAACTGAACCTAACTTAACCTATGACCCAAAACTTACCAAACCGTACCAAGCCTAACCTAGCCTAACCTAACCTAACCTAACCACCCCAACACACCACACACTCCCCTGCATCACCTCCCTTTCCTCACATTAAGCATCGAGTATCTGGTTTCATTGCTGCCACTCTCCAACACGGTAATAAAGATGCCCTTAAGAATGTAGGCAGGCAGTTTGGGATCCTCCAGGTACTCTACGCGTGCTTTATCCTCCGAGAATTTAACCAGCTCCCGCCTGACGGAGAGCTGCAGTTGGAGGAAGCAGTGCTGGGTGTCGAACGGGTAGTAAAATACGTCGAAGGTGCAGGCGAAGATACCACTGTAGAGGAGATCCAGGTTGAGGAGGAGGAGGAGGAGGAGGAAGAGAAGGAAGACGAGAAAGAGGAGGAGGAGAAGAAGGAGGAGAAAGAAGAAGAAGAAGAAGAAGAAGAAGAAGAAGAAGAAGAAGAAGAAGAAGAAGAAGAAGAAGAAGAGAAGGAAGAAAAGAAGGAGGACGAGGAGAATTAGAAAGAGGAGGAGGAGGAGGAGGAGGAAGGGGAGGGGTTTATATTAGTGTGTGTGTGTGTGTGTGTGTGTGTGTGTGTGTGTGTGTGTGTGTGTGTGTGTGCTTACCTGTAATGTAGCCGCTGTACCATCATGGCTGACTTGCCGTGGTACACAGTGTCTGGAAGGGAAACCAAACAAACACACAAACAGATCAGCAGATAAACACACGAACAAACACACGCATGTAAACAAGACACCACCACCACCACCACTATCACTACCACTACCACTACAACAACAACGAGTACTACAATCATCATCATGACCATTATCATCATCGTCATCATCATCATCACCATCAGCAGCAGCAGCCTGACTCACCCATCCTGACGTTGTTGTAGTCAGGCGGCATTGGTCCGGCGATCTTGTTGAGGTAGAGTTCCTCGGACAGCAGTTTGATGTTGCCGTCGTACACGTTTGGGTATTGTATCTTCACCGTCCACAGACTGTTGCGGTCCGTGCCAGAGAGTTTGTTCCACTCCAGCGTGTCGCCGAGGTTGTAGTACTTTGGGCGCGGGTCATTCCAGGTGATCTCCACAGTGAATTCCACGTTGATGACTCGGCGGATGTCTGAGATCTCCATGAAGCGAAGGACTCTCACGGCAGACGCCAGGTTGATGGCCAGCCCTTCTGTCTCGTTGTCCGGCGGCCGCTCTGCCCGGTACCCCTTCGGCAGGATGATGAATTGACAGTCCTCCTCGTCAGACAGGTCAGAGCAGTCGTCCTTGGCGTTGCAGCGGCGCTCCTTCGGGATGCAGTCTCCGTTGGCGCAGGTGAACTCGTCGTTATCGCAGATGGAGAAGCTGAGAGGAATCCTTGAGCCGATCAGGTGGTTGCACATGGAGCGGTGCAGCGTCCACGTGTGGCGGCCGATGGGGTAAGAGTCCTTGGAGGGCACGTCCAGGATGCCCACCACCTCCCCCACCGTGGTGTCGAACATCTCCCAGGTGTAGTTGCCGCTGCGGTACACCATGAAGCCGTAGTAGCCGTGCAGGTAAGGCTTCTCCCCGCGGTAACCCAACACCTCGTAGAATGTCTCAGCCTCGTTGGAAAAGCAGAAACCCCGCAGGCGCAGCGGCGAGGTCCTGTCCACCTCGCAGGGCACGCAGGCCGGCCACTTGATGACGCAGGAGGTGTCCACCCACAGGCCGTTGGGCAGGAACATCAGCATGCAGTTCTCGCCAGTGCCGCCGTTGGGTTCGTTCAGCTCGAACTGTGTCTCAGCGATGGAGTTATCGGTGAACTTCCGCCACACGTCCTCTTTCTCCTGGTCCGTGACGCCGATCCACAGGTGGTAGTTGGAGAGGCAGTTCTCGGCGAAGCGCAGGGACTCCTGGTGCAGCACGATGTTGTCGGCGCGGTTGTGGGGCGTGTATACCTCGTAGCCAATCCTGTTGCAGGTGAGGCGCGACTCTGCCATGTACCGCGCCTCAGGGAAGATCACGTACTCCACCGCCTTCTGGCAGAAGTATGAGTGCTTCACCAGCTCCACCGTGGCGCCGCCCAGCAGCTCCACCGCCTCCCTGTCCGTGGAGAAAATGTTGCCAATGGGGGACTTGGTGCAGCCCGCCTGGATCCGCACCTCCTCCGGAGTGAGCGACCTGTTCCAGATGTTGACCTGCGCCACGTGGCCCCTGAAGCTTTGGTCCGTGTCGTAGCCTCCCGCCAGGAGGTCCTGCTCCTGGCCGATGGTGATGATGCCCTTCACGGGGAGAGGCACCTTGTGAGGCACGCTGAAGGGGCCGCTCGCCGCCAGCTCGCCGTGGATGTAAGCGCGGTACTCCCCGTGGTGGAAGTTGTGGCAGTAGTGGCTCCACTCGTGCAGGCCAATATCGTTGGTCATGTTGAGGAAACCGTACTGACGCACGCCGTTGTAGTAGAAGCCGTGGTGCTCCCCGCGCCGGTCTGACGGAGGCGCCGACGGTCAGGACCAGGTAGAGAGATAGAGGAAGAGACAGAACCATAGTAAGTAACAGAGACAGACAGAGGTAAAGGGTAGAGACGCAGGATCAAAGCGCAGTCACATACAAAGACGAAGATAAGAAGATGCTGACACAAAGGCAGGAACAGTGATAGGGACACGCAGGTACAGATAATTACAGACAGACAGGCAGACAGACAGACAGACAGATATAAACATAGATATAAATACGGAGAGAGAAGAAAAACGACATATAATAACAAAAAGAATACAGGACAACGAGGATAAAAGGTAACACAAAATTACTCAATGAAACAAACGTAGACACACACACACACACACACACACACACACACACAGAGAGAGAGAGAGAGAGAGAGAGAGAGAGAGAGAGAGAGAGAGAGAGAGAGAGAGAGAGAGAGAGGGAGAGAGAGACTCACACATATGGAGCACGTCGTTGTCCTGGTCTGAGGTGGCGATTGAGATGTGGCTCTCGTAACTCATCAAAACAACGGGACGCGCTCGCAGGCACACCGTCACCTCAGGGAACTCTGACACGTCCCCCTGTGGTAGAGGAGGAGGAGGAGTAGGAGGAGGAAAAGGAGGAGGAGGAGGAGGAGGAGGAGGAGGAGGAGGTCATTGTAATCAACCTCTTTATTAGTCTGATCGTCTTTCGTTGTCACACACTTTACAAAATGGTTTTTCACACACGCGCAGAAAATTAATAAACAAATAAATATGGAAAACAAAATTATATAAATGAAATAAAAAAAATGAATGAAAATAAAGTATATAAAGAGAGAGAGAGAGAGAGAGAGAGAGACACACACACACACACACCTCCTTGAAATGGTCCGTCAGGTTGTATCGTATAAGGACATCATCTCTCGGCGGCGCCCACATGTCCAGCTGCATAGCGAACACCTTCACCATGTCCACGCCCTCCTCGCCAGGCCGCGCCCCCATGCCTGCTACACCCGCGCGCCCACATACAGCTGAGACATAAACCCTATATTGAAACACTCTGCTCTCTCTCTCTCTCTCTCTCTCTCTCTCTCTCTCTCTCTCTCTCTCTCTCTCTCTCTCTCTCTCTCACCACGACTGTTTTCAAAGGCCACAGAGATGATTAACCAGTTCTCTCTCTCTTTGTGTCTTTCTTTCTTTCTTTTATACACTGTGGGCTTTTTACGGGAATTTATGGGCTAAAGGAGACCTATAATGGAGACCTCCTATCTGAAAGCCCACCCGAGCATCACTGCCCACTCCACCACTTGCTAATAATGTGGAAATCTTGTTAAAAAAAAAAAAAAAAAAAAAAAGGAAAAAGAACACCCTTGAAAACCAGCGTCACTTCAACCGGGGCCTTTTGAAAGTAGCGGAGGTGAAGCGCAGAAGTGTTTCATGATATAGTTTTGTCTCTCATAACTTCCACAACATTCAAAGGGCTTTCCTGGAAGATTGATGAAATTTTAAGGGTGTTTTTTTTTTTTTTTACGGTTCTAGTAACAGATTAACAAGATTCCTACAGCATTAGCAAAAGAAGCACTCGTGAGAACCTGGATAACCGTCTCTGTGGCCTCGAAAAATAGTCGTGGTGAGAGAAAGGAGTGTTATCCCCTTCAGTACTGGAACACATTTTTACCGCGATTAGGCTATTTCATTGACATGAGGAAGGCTCTATAGAGTATGGAGGTCAGAAGACTAATGGCCAGAGTCTGTACTATTTCAATCCCCACATGAGTTTTCAAAGCTGTAGAAAATCTAGAAATGAAAAGCAAAATAGATATGAAATGCGTCCCACTACTGAAGGGGTTAAGAGACCAAGACTGACCCACCAGCGAAGGCGAAGACGGAGAGGCAGAAATGTGGCGGTGTTCTCAGATGTTGTGGC
>CM035213.1:2116126-2131731 GCA_020233015.1 Callinectes sapidus | reverse complement strand
CACGGTGTAGGCGCAACACTGGCCCCCCGCGGCCTGCACCAGCCGCACGGTCTCACCATTGCCTGGAGAGGAAGACAGGACATGTCACTCACTGTCAGGGACGCCGCCCCTCACCACTACAGTACAGCCACACCAGGTAGCCCCGGGCCTCACCTGCCTCAGACACGTCCCAGGTCACCACCACGGCGCCCTTTGCAGCAAATTTCAGGCACATGAGACGACCTATGCCGGAGCCGCCGCCCGTCACCAGGACCACGCTGCCCCGGACGTCCTTGGCGCGGTATTTCTTGGGCAGCACCATCATCACCAAAGTCTCCAGGGTGTAGTAGGCAGTGAGCACCAGCCACCACACCACCATCAACACCTGGTTGACTAGAGGAAGGCCATCCATTACTGTCACGTCCTTGCTAGGCTACACCGGGTGGCACTCTTGCCCCTGGAAACACTACACACCGCTACACCCGCCACTATTCACGCACACACACACACACACACACAGCAGGGAGGCTCACGCCCCACGCCACGCCTCACTATACTCACAGTCCGCCATTGTACAGCCTGCCTAGTCCGTGTCCTGCTGTCCTGTCCTGTCCTGTCCGCCTCGCCCAAGCTGTAGCTGAATGCTCCCACGCCTCCCTACCGGCTGAGAATGGCGGTAATCTCTGCGATCACTGATAAGAAGCCATTGAATCACTCAAGACAGCGGCGCGGGGCGGGGGTCGCGGGGAGGTGGAGAGGGAGTGGGGAATGAGGGAGCGGAGTCAAGAGCCTTCCCATCACCTCCTGTTACGTATTGCTGTGTTGCTGGATTCACTCCTACTGGATGTAGGGACTGACAGCAAGCCACTCCTCCATACACTACTAACACAGGCGGTGACCACAATGCAGAGCTAACTGTTGACCTGCTGTGTGGTTAGTGTGTGAAGCGGGAGTTGGATGTCTGTCTGTCGGTCAGTCGGGTGGGTGACAGTGGACATGATGATAACAGTTTTCTTTTCCCAGGAGAGTTGAGTGTTCATTGTAGTAGTTGCGGACTCTGCCCTCCTGTACTGCTCTCCATGACGCACACACACACACACACACACACACGAGGTCTGGGTGATGCAATAATGAGGAACTTTACGTGGACACACACACGTGAAATAGGTTAAATGGGTTTACACATGAGATTTGACAGTAGGTGTGAAGATACTCTAAAAAGTAATAATAATAAATAAATAAATAAATAATACAAATAAATAAATAATAAACAAATAAATAAAAAAGTGAAAAAAAGGAAATAGAGAAAGATAAAAATAGTATCCAAACATTTATTTAAAAATAGCAAGAATTCATCACACATACATACAAAACTATATATACACACAAACACATGTACAAACACACACACACACACACACACATACAAACACTCACACACACACATACACACACTCACACACACCACTCATTCCCTTCCAAGTAGTAACAACTCACTTGGAAGGAAAGAAAAATAATAATAGATAAAAATACATATATGAAAATACATAATAATAAAAAGTATATCCGAGCTCTCTTTCTCATAGTACTGACAGAACCCACTACTAATAAAAGTAACTATTTGTAAGTGTAGACAATAAAATGCCCTTCAATCCTTAAAGCAAACACTTGGAAGGGAGATAATGTGGTGACTCACTGGTTTTAAGTAGTTGTGGTAGTGGTAGTAGAAGTAGTTGTTGTTGTCCTAAGTAGAAATGGTGGTGGTGGTAAGAAAGGTATGCAGCGGGAATAGCAAAGGTGATAGTAATAGTAGTTGAAGGAAGAGAAGCATAATAATCAAAATAAGAGTAACATTAAATGCTACTCTACAAATTTTGTAGTAGTAGTAGTAGTAGTAGTAGTAGTAGTAGTAGCAGTAGTAATGGGAGTAAGAAAAGTAAAATAAAGTAATAAAAACAAGAGTAAAATTTGTAGTAGTAGTAGTAGTAGAAAAGCAACAATAGCATCAGTACTTCACAATCACCAGAACATTGCTCTAATAACTTAAGACATGCAATCATTTATTTACCTTACAAATAATAATAATTTTTACTTTTCTGTGGTACAGTTCCTAAACCTATCCTTTCTGTAACATACAGCGGGCACCAAAATCTTCAGTATTCACAATGACCCAGGCTTGTATTCCCAAAACATTTCTCTGCTTCACCTCCACTAATTTTTAAAAAGCTTGATTTAAATTTACACAAGTTTTTAAGGTGTTTTCACAGTTCTAGAGGAAAAATTACAAGATTTCTACATTATTTACTGAAGAAGCACTCTTGAAAACCATGCTAATCATCTCCGTGGCCTTAGAAAATAGTTGTGGTGAGAGAGCAAAGCATTTATGAATATGGACATCATTGCCATGTACAGCACAGCCCATGCCTTCAGCACATTTTGTAATACAGAAGAGAATTTGAAATGTTCCTGTTTGGTTGTTGTATTGTATCAGCAGGAAGAACATTGCATAAGGCAGTGCTATATCAATAGACTCATTGAATTGTCCTTGTAATGAAATAACTTGGTAAGAAGCTATTCCAAGCAGTCATTGTTAAATTATCTGAACTGTTTACTTCTTGCTACTTTTGTTTTTGTATGTCCTTATGTTCTTTCGTATCATGACACCATTAGTACATACATATAGCTTGCAGTAAGAAGCTATTTCAAACAATTGTCACCACACTGTCTTCACAATCATAACCATCAGTACAGCTAGCAACACACTAACTCAGTAACTTGAAACACAAACATCATGCTGTCTTTGCATTCATAAGACACCATCAATAAATCTTGCAACACATTAATTTAGCAAGACTCATAACACAAACATAATATTATCTTTGTAATCGTGACAGCATCATTAAAGCTAGCAACGTAGTAACTCAAGAAGCTATTGGCAACACATTCATCACTGCATCATAACACAAACACAGTACAAAGATGGCAAGCAACCCATACTATTATAAGTCTAATGTTACCACTGCAATCTGGGCATCAAACACACTAGCAGCTCTAACTGTATTGACTAAGAAGCACATACACTCCTTCACTGCAGCATTGGCGAGATATGTTCAGCAGCAGTGAGAGTCAAAGCTGACCTAGAAACTATTATGCTAGATTACTCTGTTTTTTGTAGCAATGTTAGAATGAATGAATGTAATGTATGTTGTCTCATCCTTCACTGTGGCAAGGCAAGGTATGTTAAGCAGCAGTGGAAGAGACAAAGTAAGTGTGACTGTTATCATGTTGGATTATTGCATCTTTTGTAGCAATGCAATACACAATCATTTCTAATCTCATCCTTTGTTTCTATTTAATATTTGGCAGAGGTAATATCTTCACTGTGGCAAGGCAAAGCAGGTTAAGTAGTGGTGTAAAAGTCTAAGTATATCTGGTAATTATTATGCAGCAGTAACTCTTCAGTAGCAAGGCAGCAATGTACAATTGTAATCTATTCTTCATTTCAGCTCTAAGGAAATTTTCACTGTGACAAAGCAAGATATGTGAATTGCACTGAAAAGGAATTAAGCAAACATATTCTGATAGACTTACAGCATATAAAAAAGAGAAAAAAGCAAACAAATGAGAAAATGAATTATGAAAAGATATTATGTACTGTAGTATATATAAACATACGTATATATATGTAAACATTATCAATCTATGCATAACATCACCAGAAAGAGACAAGAAACCACAACTCAACTCAACTCAAAACAAACAGTGACGGAACAAAAGTCAGAGAGAGAGAGATGAAATGCAACGTCCAGTCCAGAACACACAGGAGGTGGGAACAGCGACTCCTGACTCCTCCTTTTAACCAACACATTGACCTGAGACCTGCATCCTCCACACCACCAGCCAGCATTGTGAAGGGCTGAGGGATGGTAGTGAGTCAGGCAGGTGTGTGGACTTGCTGATGTGTTGGTTATGAGGCATCAAGCTTTTGGGGGAATATAAACACTTAGCACGCTGTGTGATATGTCAAAAATGATTAAAAATGCATTGTTGTGCTGTGGGAGTGTAGCTGCATTAGTAAGTGAAGAGGTGACACTAGGCTACACAGGTGAGGTTATAGCAGCATAGTAATATTGTAACAGCATTCAGCCTCCAAAAAAAAGGAGTTTAATAGTACATCATTGTGCTGTATGTGTACTTGCATCAATAAGAAGTGAGGAGGTATTGCATTAGCTGAGGTTATATGTATTGTGAAAAACATGGTATGTAGTAGTGATGGGTTAGGGTTCAGACAGCACCGGACCTCAGAATGAACCACGTAAAAGAATTGAACTTGTAATCTTGAGGGAGTCCAGTGTCTTACCATGGAGCCACCAGGATACAGAGAGTGAGGAGTTAGGTGAGGCAAAGCATGGTGGTGGTGGTGGTGGTGACAGGATAGAGTCACACCACTCAACTGTAGCACGTGGGGAACTGAATTCTCAATCTCAGTTCTGAGTCCAACAAGTCTTATTAGAACCTCACCAGCCAGGAATGAGAGGGCATGAAGTTCAACAATTAAATGCTCCTGTACTGCTACAGAAGTGTTTATCTTTATGTTTGATAGTAGTGCTCTTAACAACACATTTTGTAGCACTAAACACTCCTTACTATGGTCATTAGAGCAGTTAAGCCAACAGTCTCATATCTTGGGACTTAAAATGTTCAGAAGTGACATGAGTGCATAGAATGACTCTTTGTGACTCTACTCGACAGTCACACACACGGATACATGCAGGAACATGTATGTGAGGAAATAACGTCTACAGCACAAGAGTACTTCTCCCAAGACACATGAATCACGCACCAGTCTTATGAATATCCACATGGAAGCACACAAGTTGTCAAAAGCCTCACCACAAACACACATTCTGGCACTCTACACTCTCACACACACAGTAACAAGTGAGGTTACAATCATGACACACACATACACACACTCACACACACCTCAAGCCATACTCTTCTTATTCAGCAGTTTGTCCTCCACTCCATTAGGCTTCTCTTCTGACTTGCTTCTACCCTGGAACTCAGACATGGTGAGGTGGCCCCCACATGCCCTGTACAGCTTGTAGGCTCCATCAAAAGGCAGGATGCTGGTGGAGGAATGAAAGTACAAGGTTAGGTGCTGTTATAGTGTGTGTGTGTGTGTGTGTGTTGTGTGTTTGGTAAGGGAGGAACAGATGAGCTGGGTTAGGTGGTGTTTGGGCTAGTTGTTGTTGTTGTTCTTGTACATATTTGATTTTCCTCTTCTCTCTCTTCCTCTCTTTTTGACATATGTGTACTGAAGTCAGACAAATAAGGATGCTGGCCAGGTTTACTCAATATTCATGTTTGCTTGATTAGAGTGTTGGCTTTCCTTGTGTATTAAGTTGCAGAGTGGTTTCATTTAGTTTTAGGGGAGATATTTTAAGAGTAGAGGAGCAAGTACTAAGGTTGTGTGTTGACTGAATTCCTCTGAGGTGTCCAGGTTTGTCTGTGTTTGGCTGGAGTGTAAATTTTGCATCAAGTTTCAGGGAAGAAATATAACAGGTACATAGTGAAGAGATGCTGCTAATACTAAGGCTGTTTGTTCACTGAATTTCTCAAAGTGTCTTGATGATCTATGTTCGACTGGAATATAAGAAATTTTTTTAATCTTCTAACTTTATGGAGCAAATATTAAGCGAGAAAACATGCAGGGCCAGGCTATGTTATAAATGTACATTCAAAGATCACATGAATAACACTGAAAAATAAGATCGTGCTGTAAAGACCTTAGTATTACAGCACATTATGATTTAGATTGAGTGCACATTAGGACAAGAATAAAAAGCACAGCAACACAACACAACACAAAACACATTCATTTCACAGTACAAGATGGTGGATGACAGGGTGAGCAGCAGAGGAAGACAATGAAAGTTAATCATGGGTAACATTCATTAATCTGTTACTGGGTGACGAGGAAAGGGATGGATGTGCGGCAGAAAACGACACATCCAAACACTGATATATGGATGAAAATGGGTAAGAATGAAGGATCTGAGTTAAGCAAGGGTAAACGTATCCACCAAACATGAGCAAATGGTGGATTACAAGAGGGTGAGGATGAGAATACCACAACAAAGGTAACACAACACATCCATCACTAATAAGAATGGTGATGGATGATGGTGAGTCAAACAAACAATTCATGGCAAACACATCACATCCACCAAACAAGCAAATGGTGGATGACATAACAAAGGAAGTGGATTTAAATACAACATAGATACATCACATCCATCACAGAAGCAAGTGGTGGATGACGGAACAGAACGTGGATTAAAAGTGGTGGATGATGTAACAGAGGACGTGGATTAAAATACAACACAGGTACATCACATCCACTAAACAGTACCAATTGATGGACAGATGGACAGGTAAAATGCTGTGTGGGGGGTAAAACAGACTTCAAGAACCATTACCTGTCACTGGAGCCTGCCACTAAATCTCCCTAATTGTTTTTCTTCCGTCCAGTAAAGTCACTCATGGAGGTGGTTATGCCCGACAGCTCACCAAACAACATAAGAAGGCGGTTGGGTAGGAAGCTGCAAAGATAAGTTAGTAGTCCCCAAACCTTAACCCCAGAAATGCCATGCTTGCCTTCCCAAATTTCCACCACCAGATACCATGCTACCTTCCCTCATTCACACACACCTTCAGAGATCTTTGTGTCTTTGTGTGTTTGGTAAGAGAGGGACAGATCAGTTGATTTAGGTAATATTAGGGTTAGTTGTTGGTGTTGTATTAGATTTTCCTTAACTGGTGTCTCTCAGGTGTGCTCAGGTTAAAGTACGTATTTGGAAATTGTTATATTCCCATCCCATTGAAACATTCCAGAGTGAGGAACTGTGAAGGCAAGGAAATAATGAAAGGATAAATAAAGGCAGAAGAAACTATATGAGATAAAAACAAGGCTCTAATGGGAATTGCAAGGCTTTTCAAGGGTCTTTCCATGAATGTAGAGATAATTCAACAAAGATTTCTTCAGTTTTAACAGGAATTCACTAGTGTTTACAAGGGTCTTCCCCAAATTATAGTGATAGTTCATCAAAGGGTTCTTGAGTTTTAACAGGCTGTAATGGAAGTTGCAGGGCTTTTCAAGGGTCTCATCTTATTATAGAAACTCTCGAGAACTTAGTTAATCATCTCTGTGGCCTTTTAGAAATAGTCCCAATGAGAGAAGTGTTTCAGAATATAGATCACTAAACGATATTCCTCCTCAGATAAACAATACATACTTAGTTAAACCCTTTCCTGCCATGGCCTGAGCACACCTAATAAACAACACCACAACAACACTCACAACACACAAAGACTTTAACCCCTTCAGTACTGGGATGCATTTTCATATTTATTCTGCTTATCATTTGTCAATTTTACACAACTTCAGAGATAAATGTGATTAAAATAATACAGACTCTGGCCATCAATCTTGTGACCTCCATAGACCCTTCCTAATGTCAATCAAATCATCTAATCACACCTAAAAACTTGTAGTAAAAATGTGTCCCAGTGCTCCAGGGGTTAACATGATCTAAGCATATCCAATTAATTTCAATAATAAATACCCTTGTCACCTGAATACTCCCATAGGATTGTGAAGTTTGCATGACATGAGAAAGAGATAAACATAAACTTACATGATAAGAAATGAAGATATAAACATGCATAGTAACACACACACTTAAGATTCTGAGATATTCATGCGTACCTTAACCCAATGAAGGAGACTGAACCTGTAACTATCTATATATAAATAGCTGGTTGTGACTAGGGAGCAATGAGTTAAAAGTGAGTTCTTTTCTATAACTTCTCCTACACCTTAGAAATAACACAATCATGGCTGTATTTCTATTGTTTTTCTTTTTTTTATGTAAGAAGGGAGCAAAAAATAAAAGGCAAAATAAAAGATGGTTAAGAAAAAAGAGCCTACTGAGGTGCTGGTCCACAAAAAAAAGTTTCTTAATCATAGTAATGTAATGTTACTTCTAAAATGTAAGGGAAATTATAGAATAGGGCAGATTTTCAACTTCTTTTCATGCTACTACCTTGCCTTACTGAACCTACCCTAACCTAACCTGATGCTTCAAGTTTTCAAGGAGCAATGTAACCCAAGGAGAAAGGTTATAAATATTTGAAGCTATCTCTTATAAATACAAACCAGTGAAGTAAGCATGTTTGTATTTTTAAATGCTTCAGGTAGTGATAGTGTAAAGTGAATGTGGTGTTGGTGGTGGTGGGGTGAGATAAACTATATGACCTCTGTAAAGTGATTTTTTGTCGGTGATAGTATGGCAGGAAGATGTGGTGGTGATAGTGGTGGTGATGCAAGATGATGAACTATGTGACTTATGTAAATTGTAGTATTGATAGCAGTGGTGATGGTGTGTATGTGTGTGTGTGTGAGATAGACTGCATGACATTTGTGAGTTGGTATTGTTATTGATGGTGTGGGATTGAGATGCAAGATGATGATGTAAGTATGAGATGAATGATGTGACGTTTGTAAGCTGATTGGGGAAAGAGCTGTAAAATCCCCACCAACACTAATAAGATTAATTAAATGATAAGAGTGAATGGCATCAGATTACACAGTTACAAAACCTTTCTCTGTTGAGTGAAGTTATCTGTGCAGTAAAAAAATAAAATAAATAAATAATAGAATAAAATAAAATGAGGGAAAATAATAACAATTGAGACTCCACTAAAACCTTGAAGATGATATGCATGAACAGAGATTACATGACGAGTTACAAAATATTTCTCAACTGAACAAACCCGTGAATAAAAATAGATTAAAAAAAAAAAAAAATGACCATGAAATTAATAAAACACACATCTGGAAATGGAAGTTGTAGATTGATGGAAGAAAAACGCCACTAATTTTCTTGATTTTCTGTAAATGAAAACAAGAAAAGAAGAAAATGACACCAGTACGAGATGAACAATAACAAACACGAATTTTTACAAACAGGTTGCTGAGAGAGAGAGAGAGAGAGAGAGAGAGAGAGAGAGAGAGAGAGAGAGAGAGAGAGAGAGAGAGAGAGAGAGAGAGAGAGAGAGAGACTAATTCGAGATAAAGATAATAAGCTGCAGATAAGGAGCAGGGAATACAAGTGACTAATAAACCTTAGACTACTTAAGGGGATAAAACAAATGAATGATAACGAGATAACAATGATAATGAAACCAGTAACCAACAGCCAAGTTACCTAGTTAAGAGGGGAATAAAGAAAGGTGAAAAAGACAGTAAGAAAATAAAAATAAGAATAAGAATAAAGACCCTTAACTAGAATTTGTAAATGTGAAAAGGGAAATATAATAATGAAGTAGATGATAAAGATGTATTCTCTCTCTCTCTGAAACAATAATTATTCTCTGTATCAGTAGGGAGAGGGAGAGAAGTGAGTAGATAAGGTGGTAGATAAGCAGGTAGTACAAACACACAAGATGTGAGAAAGGCAAGGAGTGTACAGACCACTCCCTACTTAATGATGAGGCAGCCTTCCTAATCTCACTGTTGAGTCAGAGCGACATGTCAACTGAGGGGATCTTAATAGGTCATTATCATACTTCACGTCATGATATTATGCCAATTAGGCCACACCTCCACCCTTTCTTATCCCCGGGCCCGCACTATGTTCCTCCCTCCCTTATCCACACCTCCGTCTTGTTTCTACATTTCTCAAACTACCTCCATTGTCTTTCTTTTAACCTGTGTACATGTGCGACACTATATAACTCACATACAAAGACAACCAACCACCCGCGACCGACTGATTTTTTTCCCTCTCTCTGTTTAGCCATCAACCTGACATGGGTATTAGGCTATTTTTATTCTATTTTAATCAGTGTATTGGTTTTGTTTATTTTCTTGTCTGCTGTTTCTTCTAATTTGCGCACGTGTTGCTGCTTCATGTATTTTGTTATTATCAACACTAGCATAGTAAAGATAGTATAAAGTAAGCTACGAAATTATGATCCAACAAAATCATAACAGAAACGAGAATGACTACAAAAAAGTACTGGAAACTAATGAAATATATGAAATGTCTTATGAATCCTCTTATCTGTTCGAAGATGTCCTCTCCCCACTCCCATGAATAAAAAAGTTGACATGCCCCCTTTGTTGGGAATATAGGTAGGAAAACTGCTTCAAGTAGAGACAACTGTACATCAATTATAAAAGGAAAGACTGGACAAATACGTACAGCTTTACACAGACAGGGCCATTGGAGTGTAGCTCAGGCCATGCAACACCAAAAATACAATGAAAGTAAATACAAGAAAATACACCAAAGACAGGACAGAAGGAAGTGAGGAATGTGAAATACGAGAAAAGCAAAAGATGACAACAAAAATGTAACAGAAGTAAATATGAAAAATGCCCGAGAGGAAAAGAAAGAAGGAAAATAAAGAAACAAAGAAGGTAAAACGGAAAAATACAAAGGTGGAACAAAACGGAAGGAAAAAGAAAGGACGAAATTTAAAAAAAAATGAGAAACCAATTTGATACCAAGGAAAAGCATTCATCCCCGTAGAAAAAGGAAAAAAAAACAAAAAAAAAAAACAGAAAAAAAAGAAGAAAAATAAACACAAACACACACATATATACACCTTCATCCCCCAGGCCACCATTTCCTCATTAGTACCTACAGGAGAGTAAGGAACCATGACCAACCACTACTCACTATCCCCCCCCATCACCCCTCCCCCCATCACCCCATCTCCTCCTCCAGCAGGCCTGCCAACACTTACAACTTGAGAAGGATGAGGTAGCGGCAGAAGCGAGGCAGCACCAAGTCGTAGTAGTCAAGGAGGATGGCATCAATTATCTCATCTGACACATACTCTGGGTTCAGGATTGGGATCAGTCTGGCAAAGGGAGACAAAGAAGTTAGGTTAGGTTAGGTTAGGTTTGGTGAAAGGATAGAGAAATGGATTTTGTTTGGGATAAGTCTGTACACTACAAAACACAAGGAAACAATTATATTCTTCAACATCGATCCCTCAGAACATACCAGTAATGACAGCATATAGACAGACAGCACAGTGAAAAGGTGGAAAATTATTGTAGAAGAAGAGATGTTTTGTTGTTTTTGAAGCCTTTGATATCTCTGGTAAACTCTGGAACTCTCTACCTGCTTTTACATTTCCATCTTCTTATGATTTGCCTTTATTCAAGAGGGAGGTTTCAAGACATTTGTCCCTGTCTTTTGCCTAATTCCTTCAGACCTATAAGGAACTGGCAAATTAGTGGGCTTTTTTATAATATTTTTTGTCCTTGGTCATCTTCCCCCTCTTACATAAAAGGAAAGAAAAGAATAAAACTTGGGAATGTGACTAGGAACATGAGGAACAGGAAGCACAGCAGACACTAGAGGCACTGAGCCACTTGATAAACAGACACTTAACCCTTCTAAACACCCCCAAAACACTAATAAACAATGTCTGAAGGTACAAATAACCCACTTGATTAACAGACACCTTACCCTCACCACAAAAAAACACTATGAAACAAACACCTACTTGGACTTCACTCCCTCAAACATGCCGGTGTTGATGTAGTAGGGACAGATGGCAGTGGTCTTGACGCCAGTGTAGCCTCCAACCTTCAGCTCCAGACGCAGACTCTCATCAAAGCCCACTGCGGCAAACTTAGAGGCACAGTAGTCAGCGAGCTTATTGACACCAGCCAGGCCAGCCACAGAGGCGATGGTGACGATGTGTCCCTTGTTACTTAGCATCATTTCATTCAGGAAAGCCTTCGTCGTCTGCCAGGGTGAAGATAGGACAGTATTGGTGTTAGTTAATGGTAATGTGTAATGTTGTTCAGGTAGAGATAAAAGTGAGGATTGAGTGGTGGGGAAACACAAGTTGAGGCAAGGTACTTTCACTCATATTCTCAAACACTTCCATGCTACACTTGCACGATTTGAGAAGGCTTTATTGAAATTGACATAAGTTTTTTCAGGTGTTTAAGGTTCTCTCTCTCTCTCTCTCTCTCTTACTCACCCAGAAGTGGCTCAGAATATTAACATCAAAGGTCTTCTGGATCAGCTCATCAGGCGCCTCCATAAAGTTCTTGCCAGTCACAATGCCAGCGTTGTTGATGAGAATGTCCACCTGCAACGACAAGCACGGGTGATGATGTACAGGTGTCAAGTGTTAACTAAGGCAGAACAGTACTGAAGTTATTGGGAGTGTAGGTGTGAAAGAGGTGGTAATAAGAACATAAGAAAATGAGGGAAGCTGGAAGAAGCCATTAGACCTGTTCCTGGCAGTCCCTGTGTGAACACCTCTGCCTATTTCCACCCATCATCCTCATCCATAAACTTGTCCAATCTTCTTTTAAAACTCCCCAATGTCTCAGCACTAACAATATGGGTGGTGTTGGTGAGGGCAGGTGTGGAAAAAGTGTGTTGTTGGGGTGGGCAAGTGTGAGTGTTGAGGTACAGGTGTGGAATGTGAATCAGGATAGAATGGCACTGGTGTTATTGGGGGTGTATCTCACTACGGGTTCACTTCTCTATAAATAAAAAAAATAAAAATAAATAAGAATAAAAAAATAATGGAAAGGATGGTAATTTGTTGTTAGGGTGGGAAGGTGTGAAGAAGTGTGGTATTTCTTTTTCTTTCTGTTATTCTTTTTCTATCTCAATGGAAGAAAGGGAAATGTGTGAAAAAAGGTGTATTCTCTCTCTCTTTCTCTCATTTTCTTTTTTTCTTCCTCTCAATGAAAACCTGAGAAACATAAGAAGTGTAAAAACAAGCATTCTCTCTTTTTTATTCCATTTTTCTCTCTCAATGAAAATATTTCGTTGAGATGAGAAAGACATAAAAAGGGGTCTCTATCTCTCTCTCAATGAAATAAACAGTCCTATTTATATATACACCTCTCTCTCTCTCTCTCTCCCTCTTACCTTCCCAACTTCCTGCTTGACCTTTGCAGCGGCGGCGTACACAGCATGGCGATCACAGAGGTCAACCGTGTAGATGTAACACTGACCTCCCGCTGCTGTCACCTGGTTCATCGTCTCCTCATTACCTGCCACAGAAGGTGAGGTGCTGGTGAGTCAGGTTAGGTTAGGTTAGGTGAAGTATAATATGTATATGTAATGTAGTTAGGTATGTTTAATTTGAGTGAAGTATGGTATAATAAGGTTAGGTTAGGTTGGGTTTTGATAGCTTGAGTGAAGTATGGCTGGTGTAGTGTTGTATAATGTGCTTAGGTTAGGTTTGGTTAGATCAGATTAGGTGAGGTTAGATAAGCTATGGTGTAGTGTGGTAAAATAAAGTTATGCTTGTTTTGGTTAGGTTAAGTAAGGTTATTTTAGGGTAATGTACTGAATGCTTGAAAAATAAGAAGATAGCAGTGGTGAAGTTAGTTTATTTTATGTTTGGAAAAGTAGAGAAGGTTAGGATAGGTTTAGTAAGGCAAGGAAGATATGATATGGTACAATTAGATTAGATAAGGTAAGATATAGTGAAGTTATATGGGTTGGGTAAAGTAAGGTACAGCATTTAAATGGGTTGCAGTAGCTAAGTAAGGTGAGGTAAGAAGCAGAGACATGTAAAATCAAGTTACAATAAGTTAAATGAAGTAAGGTAAGGTATGGGAGGAGTTAATTAGGTTACAGTAGTTAAGTAGAATTAGGTAAAAAGAAGAGACATGTAAAATCAAGTTACAATAAGTTAGGTATAGTTAGGAAGACTCAATCAAGTTACAGTAGTTAAATAAAGTGAAATAATAAGAAGAGACATGTAAAATCAAGTTACAACATAAAGTTAGGTTAGGTATAGGAGGACATTAGGTTAGATTAGGTAAGGAAAAGAGACATGTAAAATCAGGTTACATTAGGTAAGGTAACATAAGCACACAGGTACATTATTGAGTTACATTACATAGGGAACGTCAGATAACACATACCCACACACAGATCATCATCAGGTTACATACAGCGGCTTAGATAAGATACAGACAGTAACACAACACCACACAACACCACACATTTACATAAGGCTGAGAGAAGAGGTACATCTGATGAAAGAGAGATAGAGAGAGAGGTAAAGAAAACTCATATTACATTAAGCTTACATGTACGCAGACCAGACTAGACCAGATAAGATGAAAGTAAGACCAAAATACATAAGAAGGATAAGAAAAGCCAAGCACACAAGTACATCAGTCAAGAATGGTAAGAAAATACATATTACATTGGATTTTCCAATATAAACGAACCAGACTAGACCAGATAAAATAAAATAAGACCAAAAATACATAAGAAGCATAAGGAGAACCAAGCAAACAAGTACATCCGTCAAGAATAGTATAAAAATTTCTCTAATGTTAAATTTTGTCAGATACACAGACCAGACCAAATAAGATAAGATAAAGAAAGGCTCCTATTCACATCAGTGCTTCACCTACACTATTTCAAAGGCATTTTCTTCAATTTACACGTGTTTTTCAATGACTTTTAATGTTTTAAGAGGCAGAGTGACGAGATTTCTACAATATTAACTGGAGGAAACACTCTTGAAACCCTCACTAGTCGTGTTTGTGACCTTGAAAAATAGTCGTGATAAAAGAGAACAGCGATTATGAATGAAGACGATGAAATACAACATACAAGAGATAGAGGACCTACAAGCGATATAAAGCAGAAGAGATCACAAGAAGAAGAAGAAGAAGAAGAAGAAGAAGAAGAAGAAGAAGAAGAAGAAGAAGAATATAGGATGAGGGAGGGTAAGATCAAGTTTACGTATGTGAAGGATGTTTGTGAAGGATAAGGGGTGGGGGCAGCGTTTCTGAATATGGGGAAGTCATCAGGTAAATGAGGAAAACAAACACATAGGTAAACTCAACAGGAAGAAAGGGTGAGGTTGCCAAATAAGGAAGGCACAGGTAAGTAAGGAAGACAAGAAGCAAACAGGAATGAAAAATATAAAAGAGGAAGATGATGTAAGGAAGAAAGAATTATTCAGGAGTCTGCTGGTCTCTCTCTCTCTCTCTCTCTCTCTCTCTCTCTCTCTCTCTCTCTCTCTCTCTCTCTCAATAATCTTCAACACTTTCAAATATTCTTAATCATCTTCCTCCTCCTCCTTCTCCTTCTTCCTCTTCTCCCTCTCACTCTTTCTTTCTTTCTTTTCTCCTCCTCCTCCTCACTTATACACAATTTCCTGTATTATTCTTTTTTATCTCCTTCTCCTCCTCCTCCTCTTCAAACTTATTTCCGGTTATAAATCAAACATTTCTTCTCCTTTCCCAACACCACCACCACCTCCTCCTCCTCCTCCTTCCTCCATCATCTCCTCCTCCTCCTCCTCCTCTTCTTCTTCTCCCTCCTCCTCCTCCTTCTCCTCGAATAATGATTAGGCAAGATGAAACAGCCACACTCGTCATTGCAACTCAGTAAAGGAAGAAAAACTAAAAGAAAAAGAAAGAAAGATACATGAGAGAGAGAGAGAGAGAGAGAGAGAGAGAGAGAGAGAGAGAGAGAGAGAGAGAGAGAGAGAGAGAGAGAGAGAGAGAGAGAGAGAGAGATAGAGAGAGATAAGTA
>CM035213.1:2083549-2091231 GCA_020233015.1 Callinectes sapidus | reverse complement strand
TGTGTGGGTGTTGAGATGGTGAGTGGGGTGTCAAGTGTGCTCCTTTGCTGTAATAGTATTCGTAACGGTGGAGGATTGGAAAGAAAAGAAGGCAGGGAAGGAATGGAAGATTAAGTTACAAGTGTCTGTGAAATAGATTGATGGTAGGTAAGAGAAAAGCTTCACGTGGTAATAATGTGGTAGGATTGTTAAGTCGGGAGAAAGGTGTTATCATTACAGGATATTTTTCTTTTCTTTTAATATGTTTTTATATCGGCTTGCAATAGTGTTTGGATATTAACAAGTTCAGTACTGAGACGCTTTTTCATTTTCATTCTGCTTATTATTTGTCAACGTTATACAGCTTCAGAACCTCATGACTGAAATAGTACATACTCTGGCTATTTATCTTCTGGTCTCCATAGACCCTTCCTAATGTCAATAAAATAGTCCAATAACACCCCAAACTCGAGGTAAAAATTTATTCCACTACTACTCGTAAAGGGGTTAAGAGTGATAAATTATGTCTATCTGAATGGTGATAGATGAAGGGAGTCAATGGTGGTACAGAAGAAAAAAAGTAATGCATCAGTGTTCGGTAGGTGGGAGATAAAGACACCTGGCATGATTGCATACCGGAGAGGAAGTCGTGTTTTGTATCAAGTGCAAGAAGAAAAAAAACTTGATGGAGCAGTATCATAAAAGTGTGGACAGTTCTTGTATCTATTGGAAGGAATGAAGAGGCCCTGTGTGAATATACAGACGTAAGATAAAGGAGGCTGTGGGTTGGTGTTGGCGTGTGGGTGACAGGCAACGTATGTATGTATTGACACGCTTGTTTCAGTAATGGACGGTGTGGAGGAGTGATGTATATTGGTGGCAGCGGTGGGATGGACCCTATGTCTATGTGTGGGTGTCCCTTTAAGACCACTCGATGATTGAGAGCTGGGGAAGGAGAACTGGGGAGGACATAGATGGGTATATGATGTAGAGAGGAGGACACTGGGATAAATGCACTTAGGTAAGGCATAATGGAAGATGTGAATGAGATCGGATTTGGGATGACTTGACCGTTACAGGTTAAGAAGTATGGAAACAATTATTAGAACAAAGTTACATATGGATGGATGATAACACAAACTAAAGAAAATTATAGAAAAGAAAGAAAGATTAGAAATTTGAAAATACCCAAAATAGAACAATTGAAAATAAGACAAACTAGTAAACAACATGAACAAACTAGTAAAGATTAACAAAGGAAATGAAAAGAAAAAAAAAACATAAATCAATGGAAAATATGGATTCCGGAAGTGTTCACAGGGTAAGAGGCAAAAAGAAGAGAATCATCAAAATTTAAAAGAATAGAAAAGTAAAGAAAGAAGGAAGGAAGGAAGAAAGAAGAAAGGAAGGAAGGAAGGAAGAGGTGAAAAAATTGTTTTTTGAAGATTCAAATGCCATGACGGAAGGAAGGAAGAGGTGAAGGAAGCACTGCATGAGAAATTAGTTTTTCTTTTTTTTTATAAGATTTAAATGTCATGTACCCTCGCTAACCTTTACTGGAAGCTGGCAAACGAAGCAGAAAGAAGAAATAAGACGAAAAATAACGAAAAATGGAAAAAGACGAGGAAGTGAGATTCAGTAAGACACAAACCATAATGGAACTTGACGTAAAAGAAAGAAAAAAAGATAAACCAGAACGAAGAAAAATGACCAAAACCCAAATAAAGACGAAGTGGAGTTCAGAAAAGAGAAGAAAAGTGGAAGAGAAAATAAACTTAAGAAAAAAACTGAAATATCACGCTCTTTTAATGATACTAATTGATTAATAAAATTAACAAGGTTGAAGAAAAATAATAACCAAAACCCAAATATGGACGAAGTGGAGTTAAGAAAAAAGAAGTGGAAGAGAAAATAAGCTGAAAAAAAAAACTGAAAGGTCATGTTCTCTTGATGTTACCAGTTGATGAATAAATGAACAAGATCGAAGAACAGTGACACGCGAGTTAAAGATAGAAACGAGAGAAGAATGGAAGATTGATGGAATGAAGGATAAGCCTCCGGGAAGACTCTGGAGCCACGCAAGAGTAGTTAAATACATAAAAAGAACACTCACACAAAACCAACGAAAGACAGGTGTAGGAGAAAAATGCACGGTGAAATATATATTTAAAAAGTTAAGCCTTTGTGAATATTCAGTTAGTTCGTAATACTGGTTTCACCCCTTCAGTACTGGAACACAGTTTCATATTTATTCTGGTTATTATTTTTCGATTTTAGACAGCTTCAGGAATTCATGTGGGGATTAAAGTAGTACGAATATAGACTCTGGCCATTAATCTTCTGACCTCCATAGACCCTTCCTACTATCAATAAAACAGTCGATTTTTTTTTTCGCTTAACCCCTTCAGTAGAGGAACACATTTTCATATTTACTCTGCTTACTATTTGTCAATTTTATACAGCTTCAGAAACCCACGTGGAGATTGAAATAGTACAGACTATGGCCATTAACCTTCTGATCTCCATAGACCCTTCTTAATGTCAATCGTCTAATCACACCAAAAACTCGTGGTAAAAGTGTGTCCCAGTACTGAAGGGGTTGAGAGCTTCACAAATACCAGAGTCACAAATAATACCCAATAATCTTCAGACCGGGACATGTATTCTGAAACCCTGTGCTCTCTCCTCACGACTATTTTCGAAGACTACAGCCGATTAGTCAAGTGATCAAAGGTGTTTCTCCTGTTAATAATGTAATAATCTTGTCAATCTCGATATACAACCATAAAAAAACGCTATAAAACAGATTAACTTCAAGGAGAGGATTTTGAATGCAGAGGTGCGGCGCTGAACGTTTTAGAATATGATCACAGCCACACAAAGATCTTAGCATCGCATATAATACCTTCACAACTGCCACAATAGACTCACAGATATAAATAGAGGCCTTTGAATGAAGAGGCGCGGCGCAGAGGTGTTTTAGAATGCGATCACAACCCTTAAAACAACTTACACTCAAATAACCCTAACAACCTCCACGACAGACAGATAGAAGACTCGTGAAGATGAATTTCTGCTCTTAAAATCCATCCTAACCTCCCGAAATTGGTATTGTACTTTAGCCATTATCTCATCAGCAGCTTCAAATTTACTGCTGATGAGATAATGGATGGATTTCAAGATTACAAACTCGTCTAAGGAAAAGTTACATATTACGAATTTCTGTTGACACGGGCCCTGACTTACAAACGCACCTGAGATTCAAATAACACACTCACAGTCTTTAAAACTCACAGATACAAGAACTGAAACACACACTATCAATCTTCAGACTCACCCTCGCCTCAGAGTCTTGGTACCACTTGATATCCCAACCTCACAAGCACCTCACACTCAAATAACACGCAAAACCTTCAAAACTCACATATACAAGAACTGAAACACACTATCAATCTTCAGACTCACCCTCACCTCACAGTCTTGGTACCACATAATATCCCAACCTCGCACTCAAATAACACACTCAAAACCTTCACGACACACAGATACAATAGGTAAAACACACTATCAATCTTAAGACTCACCCTCGCCTCAGCCTCGCGACCACATTCTTCCATCTGCTGTTCTTAGTGGTTCTGCTCCTGGCGGTGGACATCTCGACCTACTACAGTCTTGGCACTCCTAGGACACTCAGAACTGCCCCTAAGTACGCAGGACACTACCACGGACACTAGCACGCAGGCTCAGATGGACACACACACTGCCTTGTAACCATAGACGCCTCGCTATGTTGTTTACACTCCCCGCTTTGCACAGATGAGTGGACATGATACTGGTGGTGTTCTCTCTGGGTTTTCTTTGCATTTCAAGTTTGTGTTAGTTTAAGTATATATTTACTTATTTTGTGTTTTTTCTTCCTTCTCTGTTTCTTCTTTGCATTTCAAGTTTGTGTGAGTTTATTGATGTACTTGTTTAATTGTTTGTTTGTATTTTTTTCTTCCTTCTCTGGTTTTTCTTTGCATTTCAAGTTTGTGTTTGTTTTTATTTATTTATTTATTGGTATTTTCTTCCTTTCAGTGATTGATTTCATTTCATTTTTTCTTTTCTTTCTCTTTTTTATTTTCTTTTTCTATTTAGTATCTTTCTTCTTTCTTCGTGTTCTTTTTTAAGTATTTTTTTCCTTCTTATAAAGTTTGTCTCTATTAGTGGTTCGTTTTCTTTTTTCTAAGCGTCTCGTTTTCTGTTTCTGCTTGTTTTCCTATTCTTCGTCTCCTCTCAGATGTCGGTTTAAAGTTTTCAGTTTTGTTTGGGGATCCGAAGGAATTAAAGTATTTTCTTCCACGCTTCTTCTTCTTCTTCTTGTTTTTGTTCTTGTTCTTCCTGTTGTTTTTGTTCCTGTTTCTCTTTCAGCTTCTTGTTTACTTACTTTTACCACCTTTATTTTGGTTGCTAGTTCCAGCGGTTATCTCGAGGTTTTTTATAGTTTTTCTACTTTTTTAAAAGATTTCCTGAAGTCGTTTTAGCAGTCAGTTTCATTGTCTGTTTATTCCTTCTAAAGATTCGTCACAGTTCAGATTACCTAATATTAACCTCTTGCATATATTTGTTCTTAGTTTCCTCAGCTGTCAGTTCAATTTCTAGCTTATCTCCTTTAAAAATCTCACTTTTTCTTCATTAGCGTATCTCACACTTCAGGTAAATCCCCCAACAATGCCTCTCGGAAACATTTATTCTTAGTTTCCTCAGCTGTCAGTTCAATTTTCAGCTTATCTCCTCTAAAAAGTCTGAGTTTCTTCCTCCTTAACGCACCTCACACTTCAGATAAACCCCCGACATTAACCTCTTCAACACTCCTCTAATTGAACTTCCCTGATCCCTCGTATAATTGTCTTTGAAGCCTCACGTCCGCGCACTCCACCACCACAAGCCTCGCTCTCTGCAACACCGAAACACCTAAAAACTAAAACGTCACCAGGGTCTCGTGTTTACAAAGTCCTCGAGGTTTGGGATTAAGAGTTTGGGGACGTGGCGGAAAAACTCTGGTAGTTGGAAAATAACTTGAAAGAACCGCACTGTTTACCGAGTCCTCCTGGCAGTGTTCAGAAGGCCTTTAGTCCCCCCTGGCCGTCTGGAGTGCCGGGGTGTCTCGCTGGTAAAGGAAGGGTGCCGCAGACCAAATGAGTGTCAGATGAGGGTGCCAGATGAGTATCGAAGACTAAGGTGCCACGGGTGAGGACTTCGATGAGGTTGCCGAGAATGAGAGTGCCACAGACTAGGATGCCACAGATGAGTGTCAAATGAGGGTGACAAGGACGAAGCTGCCGAAAACGAGAGTGGCACAGATTAGGATACCGCAGATGAGTGTATCCGATGAGGGTGCCAGACCAGAGTGCCAAGGATGAGGATACCGAGATCGAGGGTGGCACAGGCTAGGATACCACGGATGAGGATGCCAGAGCAGGGTGCCACTAATCCAGAGTTGTGGATTTGGTCACATTAACTTGAGGTGATTCTGTTGTTGAAGTTTGTGTGTTGTGTTTTATTTATCTTCAAGTGTCATGTGTTTGTTTTTTTCGAGTTCTTTTTCTTTTCTTTTTTTGAGGAAAGGGAAAAGTTTGGGGGTTTACGTGTGTTTTTAAGGGGAGAAGTTTGTTTGTTTTTTCGTGGATTTTTCAAAGGAATGTTGGGTTTTTATAGTCTTTTAAAGTTATCTCAGTGAGTTGTATTTCGGTTGAGTGAGTCAAGTATTGTTGTTGTTATTGTTGTTAATCTTGGTAGATCTAATGGTGATGTTGCTCTTGCTGTAGTAGTTATATTAGTAGTAGTGGTAGTAGTAGTACATTTGGTAGTAGTGGTGATGGTGTTGTTGTTAATCTTGGTATCTCTAATGGTGGTAATGTTGATCTTGCTGTAGTAGTTGTATTAGTAGCAGTAGTAGTAGCACCAGCAGCAGTAGTACAGGTGGTAGTAGCAGTGGAAATGTTGTTGTTGTTGCTCTTGCTGTTGTTGTTGTTGTTCGTGAGCCGCACCAGACCATGCAAGGCCACACAACACCGCCAAAGACCACCACTTCGTCCTTCACTCTCACTACCTCTCCCACTCCCTCTCTCTCACTTCTCACCACCCTCACACCAACAGTATACCTCCTCCTTCTTCTTGTCTATAAGGAACAAGTATCTTTTTTTACCTTCTTTTTTTTTCCTGCTTTTCTTCTTTTATCTTATTGGTTTATTTTTCTTCTTTTTCCTCGAAGTTTCCTGTTCGTTATTGTTTGTTTGTTCTTCCTTTTCTTTCTTCTTTATATCTTACTTTTTTATTTATTTTTGTTCTTTTTTAATTTTCTCTTTTTTTCTATTTTCTAATGTTCGGTGGATTTATTAGTTTTTCCGTCTATGTTTTTCCGTCTTTTTATATAATTCCTTTTTACCTTTTTGTTTTATCTTGTTTCCTCTTTTCTCTATTTTGATGTTAAATAGATTTCTTTTCCCTTTCTTTCTATTATTTTTCCTTTTTTCCTGTTTTTCCTTCAAGATATATTCACAATAGCCAATGTTTTCCAGTATAGGTAAAGTGGTGTCATTTTCCCCTCTTTTCCCCTTCTTATAGACTCACTTGAGGGAAACTAAATATATCTACAACTCAGTGTTACTCTGAAAAACAATAATATTTCTTTTCCCCCCTTTTCATAGAACCACATCGTAATAAGCACTTTTTTCCCCTTATCTCTCTTGCCTTTATAGTGTCTAAGGTAATTTATCTGTTTTCCCTTTTTTTCCTTTCTTTTCCTTTAGTTTTGCTTTGTCATACCTTTATTTTTTTCTTTTATCCTTTACCTTTTTTCATATTTTGTTTCCTAATTGTTTTTAACTTTACTTTCTTATCTTTCTTTTGTGTCTTCCTATTTATTACTTCCTTTCCTCTCCAATTGTGTGTTTACAATTGTTATGCACGGAAATTGTACATCAGTATGGTAGACATTCTTCTATAGATTGTATTTCCTGCCCTGGTGCATTCCCCCTCTTATCTATTGAGTCAGCCTCCTTATCTATCTGTTGACTAGACCTTGCTGCATGACTTATCTTCAGTTGACATTCTGCAGTTCTCAACACGATTCACTCCCTCAAGTTTTCACGTATTTCTTGCTTCGAATCTTTTCTTCCTTCAAATCTTCACGCAGGCTTTTTTTTTTCTTTCAATCCCTTTTTCAATCTTATTTCCTTCAAACCTTTCTTCCTTTGAATGTTCTTTCAATCATTTTCTTCCTTCGAACGTTCTTTCAATTATTTTCTTCCTTCAAATCTTCAAAGTTGTCTTCTTTTTTTCAATCCTTTCTTATTTCTAGTCTTTCTTCCTTCGAACGCTTTGATTATTTTCTTTCAATTTTTCGCGTAGTGGTCTTTTTCTTTCAATCCTTTCGTTTCTCTTGTCTTTTTTTCTTTCAAATCCTTCTTCCTTCGAGTGTTCTTCTAAATTCTCCTTCCTTCAAATCTTGACACAGTATTCATTAGTTGAAATCTTAGCAGAGGGTCTTCTTTTCTTCAAACATTCCTTCTCTCAAATCTTATTCCTTCAAATGTTTGCTTAGAGTTACTCCTTCCTTCTTTTACGCTCTTCCTTCAAACCTTCCAGCAGGAGACTTTTAAATCTTTACTCAGAGTTACTCCTTCCATCAAACCTTCCAACAGGAGTCTCGCATCATACTG
>CM035213.1:2029393-2079513 GCA_020233015.1 Callinectes sapidus | reverse complement strand
AGAGAGAGAGAGAGAGAGAGAGAGAGAGAGAGAGAGCCTGCCTCCGTCATACTAATATTTTATCTTATCCTTATCATTATTGTTGTTGTTGTTGTTGTATTGCACTAAAGAGTTGACTGATTGCTACTTAATACATCAACTTGTCCTTTGATATATTGGCTATCTTTTTTTCTCACATCCGTCTCCTCTTTCTCTCCTCATCCTTCCTACTTCTTTGATTTCATTCATTCGATCCTCTAATTTACCGATCTATTCATTCATTCTTCCCTTTAGTCTAACCTCCTTGCTTTGCTCGCTTCATTCATTCACTCAGTCTATCTATTTACTCACCCAGTCATACTTATATTTCTCCACCCATCCATTCTCTTTTCCTTCCTTCGGACAGTCTATCTTTGTCTATTTACCTATCCATTCAATCACTTCATATTTCCATCCATCCATCCAATCCATCTATTTATCGTAACGCGCTTCGATTCACCACAACCAACCAATCAAGTCTTACTCCGTATTCAGAAACGCTTAGCTCTTTCATCACCACTACTTTCCAAAGGCTCTAATTGAAGATATTCCGTTTTTAAGGGTATATTTTATGATTCTGGTGATGGATTAGCAAAATTTCTAGTTTATAAGGAAACAAATACTATCTTGAAAATCCTGCTAGTCGTCTCTGTGGTCTTGGAAATTTGTCGTGGTGAGAGAGCAAGTTGACTATGAATTCGAGACTTGTGTTCGATGTTCCGAGCTGTGGTTCGAAGCCCCGCGTGTCCTGCCTCGGTATGTGAAGCAGCTATATGGTGGCAGCTGCGTGTGCTAGTCAGTCTTACCCAAGGAAGCTTTAACTGGCTTTATTTTGAGTTTATCCACTCTTTTCTTTATTTACTCGCTCACCCGTACGTGTTCCAGTGTCTACAAGATTTCCAGAAGGCCTTGCGAGTTTTGGTCTTGTTTGGGTTCACTTCTTCCCTTCAAAACCCCGTGAGTAAAGATGCACTCTTGAAAACACACACACTTAAACTCCCTGCCTACTTCTAGATTTCCTTCCAATTCGTGAGTAAAGAAGCATTTGAAAACACACACACACACACACACACACACACACACACACACACACACACACCCTGCCCACTTCTATATACACACACTCTGCCAACACATACATTTACATAAACTCCCTGCCTACTTCTATATTTCTTCCTTCCAATTTGAGGGCAAAGAAGCACTTGAACACACACACACACACACACACACACACACACACACACACACACACACACACACACACACACACACACACACTCACACACACACACACACACACACACATACCGTGCCTACTATATTTCTCCTTTCCTATGAATTGAACTCTTTTAGGAGGGAGTTTGAAGATGCTTATTCTTCATTCCTGCATGCTCCCTTCACCTTTCATTGGAGATCTCATTTAACTCGCTTATTCTTTATCTATTTATGTATATTAATTTTCCTTCTCGTTATCTTTAGCCCTTAGAAAAAGAAGAAACCACACGTTAACGTTGTGTATTAATTTCTGTTAGTGTTTTTAAATATCCCAACAGTGTTTTAGCATTAAGAAGTTAAATAATGCATGGTCACTATTCCTTGTCCTCTTAGACGTGTTCACAGTGGCTTTAAATGATTCAGTCCTGTTGATTTGTAAGTTTCTTCCTTGTACATATCATAAGTGTTTAGTTAATCTACTTTGTTTCCTTATTGAGTGAGGTGTGGGCGCCTTATAGGAGTATCTTGCAGTTCTTTCTGTCCCTTGCATCTTGTCTCCCATCCTTTGCAATTCTACCTCTTTCCCATCACCCTTAACCTTTTTGCCAAGGATCCTCTCTTCTCTACTTTCTCAATTCTATAAAACTTCCTCCCATCTTCACAGTTATACTCCAGTTCCATCTCTCTATCTTAACCCTTTAGTCAGTGATCGTCGTTTTTTTTCCACCTTCCTAATACTTATACTTCTCCCAATGTTCATAATTATACTTCGGTTCCATCCCTCTATCTTAACCCTTTAGCCAATGATCGCTTTTTTTTTTTCCACCTGCCTAATACTTATACTTCTCCCAACGTTCACAATCATACACTATTTCCATTCTTCTATCTTAATGCGTCACTTTGATGGTTCTTTCTTCATTTCTCTAGTACTATGACACTATTTCCCCCATCCTTAGCAACTCTTTTCTACTTTGGTTCCTCCATCTCAACCATTTTGCCACTGTGCTTTCATCAAAACACTATTAAACTGTTTGCATGGAATGAAAACGAAAATGAGGAGCAATGTAATGTAGTTTTTGTCTATATAAGATAACATTAGCCACGAGAACGTATCACAAAAACTGCCTCAAAGGTCATAGGTATTTAAGAGAGAGAGAGAGAGAGAGAGAGAGAGAGAGAGAGAGAGAGAGAGAGAGAGAGAGAGAGAGAGAGAGGGGGGGGAGGGCAAGGTAATTTTGTCTTAAGTTACAACCAATCACCACGAGATCCTATCACCAAAACTGCCTCAAAAGTTATAGGTATTGATGAAAATTTGTCCAAGAGTGAAAGGGTTAATATGTCTTCTCCCAGACCTCCCCTTCATTAGTTTTCTCGATTAATAATTTGGTGGTTGCGATCTCCTTACTAGTGTTAATTAAGTTATGAGTGACCCTGTGCTTTATGTTATCTTGTGTTGTGATTGGGAGATTAATTGAACTACTCCTCCTTCTCCTCTTCTCTCTCTCTCTCTCTCTCTCTCTCTCTCTCTCTCTCTCTCTCTCTCTCTCTCTCTCTCTCTCTCTCTCTCACCACAACTGTTTTCAAAGGACACGGAGATGATCAGCTGTGTTCACAAGTTACTATTGTTAACAATGCAAAAAGTCTAGTTAGTCTGTCACTAGAACTGTAAAAAATAAACTTCAGAATTCGTGCAACTCAACTAGAACCTTTTGAAAGTAACAGATGTGCAGCCAGTGTTTGGAGAATGCGCTCTCTCTCTCTCTCTCTCTCTCTCTCTCTCTCTCTCTCTCTCTCTCTCTCTCTCTCTCTCTCTCTCTCTCTCTCTCTCTCAAATATCACCTTAAAGCATTCAGATCCTTTTCTCTTTCAGCATCGAAACCCATTAGGCCCAAAACCTTTTTAATTATTTCCCCTAAAACCTCCTTATATTAAACCTTTACGAGATCAGACTCATTAGCATAGGATCGTGATGCTTATAGGAGGATCACACACACACACACACACACACACACACACACACACACACACACTCTCTCTCTCTCTCTCTCTCTCTCTCTCTCTCTCTCTCTCTCTCTCTCTCTCTCTCTCTCTCTATCTATCTATCTATCTATCTGTTAGGTTGGGTTTACGAAAGGAGTTCTAGAATATAAAGGAAGACATTCAAATCCTTTGTTACGAATGAAGTCGATGCGCTTTTGTTTATGTTTAGTTTCATTTCTTTCTCGAGTTTTATTTTTCGTTGGATCTTATTGTTATCTTTTTCTGTACATGTTCAGCGATCGTGTTTTGTTCTGCAGTCCCACCAATTCTTTTTTATAGAGATCTATTTCATTAATTGATCTTTTATGTCCCTATTTTTGGTTTTGTGGTTTCGTATTATATAATGTTATCTTCGTATTAGTGTGTGTGTGTGTGTGTGTGTGTGTGTGTGTGTGTGTGTGTGTGTGTGAGTGTGTGTGTACGTGCGTGTGCGTATGCGCATTTCCTCCCTTCAGTGCCACATAACTCCCACGCATCCGCCCACGCATCCGCCCACACACACACACACACACACACACACACACACACACACACACGGTTATTATTATTATTATTATTATTATTATTATTATTATTGTTATTATCATTATTATTCAGTATAATTGCGACTTACTGATGCTTTCCGTTTGTGAAAGGAAAAGAGGTAGGACTTTTTTTAAAGCTTTAAAGCGCTCTCTCTCTCTCTCTCTCTCTCTCTCTCTCTCTCTCTCTCTCTCTCTCTCTCTCTCTCTCTCTCTCTCGAGCGCCATTCACTAGGAGATAATTTTCATTGATCCCGGAAGGTGTTTGGTCTGATCCTGAGGAGTGTGACTCTTGTGTTATCGCGTGTTTGGCCAAGCTGTTGTGTGCCCCTCATAGCTCTCTCTCTCTCTCTCTCTCTCTCTCTCTCTCTCTCTCTCTCTCTCAGGCACCAACCTTCCCTGGTTCACTTCCTCTTGTCTCCTTCTCCCACTTTTAACGATTTTTCTGTTCACACACACGTTCATGCAGTGCACACGCACACATGTACACGTGAGCACAGTCCCCTGAGCCCCGGGGCGGCCCGTCGGCAGGTGCCCCGGGCGGTGGGCGGCAATCAATGGCGGGGCCTCACCTTGCCGGGCTGTCCCGCGGCGGGGCGCAGCGTGGCGGCGCGGCGCCGGCCACCGGCCCGCCCACCAGCCTCCTGCCGCCGTTTACAGCACTCCGCTGCGCTTCTAATTCATGGAGACTCGGCAGACCCTGCGCCTGCCGCGACGGGGCGCGGCGGCCTCTGATCCTGGAGGAGGCTCGGCGCCAAGGGTCAATACTGGGCGGCGCCGCCCCGGCCCTGCCGTGCCCCGGGTGCGTGAGGCCCAGCCCAAGGCGGCTTAGCTCATCTCGCCTGCGGGCAGCGGGGCGGCGGGGAGGGCCGGCGGCGGGGGCGGCCGGACGCCGCGGCCCCGCGGGGACGCGCCGCCGCCTAGCTTTGCTGGGCTGCGCTGGGCCGCGGGGCTTCACGTGCGGAACATTCCTGGCGGGGCGGGGCGGGGCGGGTCAGGGGGACGGGGGGACGGGGCCGAGGCGTCCTGCAGCAGCGCCGTCAGGATGGGCGCCTGCCTGGCCCGGGGGCGCCGCTCCTGTCCTGGCTAAAGCCCTGGCCGCGGCGGGCTGCGTGGCGGCATCACCCCCTCGGGCCTCTGGGCTGCTGCTCCTCGCTCACACAGCGGGAGGGCGCGGGCCTCGGCAGCGCTGCCGCCACAGTCGAGCGCGAGGGCGTAGCGGAGCACCTGGCCAGGGCCCAGGGGAGGGCGAACTGAGCCAGTGCCACTGGCCTGGCACCCGCCACTGCGCACGCTTGCG
The DNA here is from genome assembly GCA_020233015.1 of Callinectes sapidus. Taxonomy (NCBI): domain Eukaryota; kingdom Metazoa; phylum Arthropoda; class Malacostraca; order Decapoda; family Portunidae; genus Callinectes; species Callinectes sapidus. Next base: position 2,074,419 of record CM035213.1, on the reverse strand, counting down.
CCGACAGCAGCCGCTCGGCTGCCAACCGCAAAATACAACAAATTTCCTATGATTATTTTTTTCCTGGAAGACTGCCGAGGAGAGGCTACATTTTTAGGCTGAACAAGGGTTCACCCCAGCATTGGCCAAGCCCCTGGACTCTGCTGCCGGAGTGGCAGCCATGGGGGGCGGCAGAGGCTTCCCGGGCGGCGGCAGCAGTGGCTGGGGTTCCAGCGCAGTGCTGGGCCGCCGCCGCCGCCCCCATGCGGCGGTGCCCGATTCCATCCACCTCACTCCCACATCGCCAGCCCGCCCTTCCACACCCACTCGACTCCCGCTAACTTGCACAGCACCTCAGGGCCTCCCATGGCCCCATGGAGACGGTGGAGCTGCCCCGTAAGGACCTAGAGGCTGCCCTGCCCCGCCCCGCCCCGCCCCGCAGCCTGGAATGGCCTGACTTTAAAAGCCTGTGGACAGGGCCCGCCCGCCCTCCGCGCCGCCTTTCTGACCCAGTCCCTCCTGCCGACGCTCCCCAGGGTGGCACACACACACACACACACACACACACACACACACACACACACACACACACACACACACACACACACAGGGAGAGAAAAAAAATAAAAAAGTAATTAACATGATGACTGAATAAAAGTCCTAACACACACACACACACACACACACACACACGGCAGCAGCTGCAGCAGCACAGCCCTTGCACGGCTGTGGTGTGTGGGGTTGCATGACGCTCTACTGCAGCTGTTCCAGGCTGACTGTCACTAGCCTGGCACTGACTTGTCACGCCCTTAACACTGCTCAACATAGAGGCACACGTAGTTGTATTTGTTCTTACATTTGTGGGGAAAACCATGGAAGGGGGTGGGGAGGCGGGGGTAAAGGAAGATGAGGTGGATTGTAAGTTAACATTAATGTGGAGGAAAACAAAAACACTGATGTGGAAGAAAAAAGGAAGAAAGAAAGGTACACAACACTTTTCAGAGAGAGAGAGAGAGAGAAAGAGAGAGATTCTGACGTTTATCATACCTGAGATAGAAGTGAGATACAGAAATAATAAATAAGAATATGGGAAAATATTGACCCCCCCCTTCAAAAGAACAAATTCTTAATCAAATAAAGAGAAAGAGAGAGAATCGACACTTTATACACTCAATCCTTCGCTGTTTACCTTCCTCCCGCCAAGACATTTAAAGATGGCGGGTGGACTTCAAGACGAGCAATACGCGGTGCAGTTTTTGGGTTTTTCCCCCTCGCTGTTCGTGGAAGGAGGTGAGTAATATTGTGGAAGTGAGCCTGAAGTGTTCGTGGTACTTTTGTGTCACTGGTAACCCTCACTTGAACTGGATAATGAAGATATGGGTGCCTGATTGTCTCTCATTTCAAATTTGAACTTTCATTACCAGCTTGCTTTGATGTTATGAAGTTTTGTTTTGCTAATATTAGGGTGTGTGTGTGTGGGGTCAACTACTGTGTTTTGCATATTTCTATTGATTGATCGATATATTATTTTATATATTAGTTATTTTTGTTTTATTTAGAGTCCGTTTCCTGGTTCTGGTGTTAGTTAGGTATGGACTCTGATACTGTGGGTTAGGCAGTTATGGACAATTTGAGGGGGAGGTGGGGGGGTAAGGGTAGGCATTTGCCCTCCCACCTGGAATTTATAGGACCTTTGGCCCCCTCTGAGCTACACCACTGCCTTAGACCCCCTCACCCACAGCGATCTCCACATTAATGCATTTCTTTCTTTGGACGCCCATGAGGAGGTATTTGTCTTATTTTAATTCATTTGGGTGAAGTTGTGTTGACTTGATTGAAGTTAATGTTTACTGTCGCTCTATATTTGTAGCGCAATGACCATGTTGTGCTGGTATACTTATTGTACTTCACGTCTATACTGATGCTTTTGATAAACAACACCTGCGCCATAAAGAGAGTTAGATTAGTTTTAAGGTTAGGTTTGCTTATATTTTATATTGATTAAGTTTGTTTTGGTTTACTTCAAGGGTTCTTAACCAGGCGCATCCATTCCCCTTGGGAGTATGGGAACCAACTGCTGGTGGTATGGGACTTCATCTCTGGATATTTATATATGATTAATTTCAATTATAAATGCTTTTGATATTCATTTATGTTCTATTCCTAGCTATTCATATCTAAAGTAAATGTAAGCTATTGATTGACTTCTATGGAAGTTGTACTGTTAATTGATAGGTCTGGTGATGGTTATTATTATGACAGTCAAGTTGACTCAAGTTAAGGGGTGTGGGACTATAGTGGGCAATCCACTGTGGCTGTGGAATCATCAAAAGGTTAAGATCCCATACCTGGTCAGGGATACAAAAATAGACCAAATTTAGAATTTCCTGGAAAAGTCTAAGGTGAGAAACTCATATTTGGCAAGGGAAGGACCTCTTGTAAACATTTGCCTGAAATTAGATAGGATAAGTTTGATTTTATTGGGTTGGGTCCAGTCAGGTGAGGATGATTTGAATTTGGTAAGAATAGATGGAGCTTGCTTATTGAGAGTGGGTTTAGTCTGCTTAGATAGGATGGAGTTGGTTAAATAAAAGAGGATCTGTATAATGTCTCTCTCTCTCTCTCTCTCTCTCTCTCTCTCTCTCTCTCTCTCTCTCTCTCCTCAGTGGAGCAGGTGATAGCCCACCGTCTTGATGAAGCTCTCAATCAACTAGAGGAACAATTTTCCAAGGTAAGGTACCAAATCTTTCTCCTTAGCAGTATATCATTATATATATATATATATATATATATATATATATATATATATATATGTATATATATATATATATATATATATACCAGAGTATAAGATGACTTTTTTTGCCAATTTTGAGACTCCTAAATATTCCTATTATTTTGGAGTTCAGAAACACCTGGAATTGTGCAGAACAAAGTCTTCCTCTTAGTGTGTGTAGGTGCATTAGTTTTCAGTACCCTAGCAAGTCCTTCTCCCATACTAAGTGTAGGTGTATCCAAGTTTTCAGTACCCCAGCTAGTCTTTATCTCATAGTGTGTAGTCCATTCATTATTTCAGTCAGTCTTCCTCCCATAGTGTGTAGGTGGCTCAGAGTTTTCAGTACCCCAGCTATTTTTCCTTCCATAGTGTGTAGGTGGCTTCATTGGCTGAAGAATTTTTAGTACCTCTAATTTGTAGCTGGATCCAGAGGTGCTGCCGGAGGACATGAGGCAGCGTGGCATGACCAAACTGCGTGCTGAGACTGACAGGAACTTTGCTCGGTGCTCCAGCAAGTTGAAGGTGTGTATGTGTGTGTGTATGTATGTATGTATGTATGTATGTATGTATGTATGTATGTATGTATTTACAACTACTTGCTTGTATAGTTGTAAATGAAGAGGGAGAAGAGGTTTGATCACTTTTAGGGCATAGAATTATTTACATGACTAGAAGGAAATATGTAAATGTTGTAGACAAGGGAGTAAGTGGTGGGTGAACATACTTACTGTAAAGCCTTCCTGTCTCTCATCAGACCACCTTGCTTGATGCCCTGCGAGTCCCTCCCCACCTACTGCACTCTGTTGACCTGGAGCAAGCCAACCCAGCCACTTCTGAGGAGGTGGAGGCACTTAACCAGGAGTTGAAGGCCCTAAGACAGGAGCTGCTCAATGTGTGTGAGGCATTGGTTGTAGTTATGCACCAGTTCACTAAGCATTCAATTCTCTGATCTGGTTACGGGGTTTACTTCATTTATACCCACTGACATCTTCATAGCCAGTAGTAAAGTAAATCAAACACGATAAAGGTAAAGGATAAATGCACAAAGTAACAGGCAGAACATTGTATTTCATGATACAATATATAAATAGGATTTCACTAGAAAAGCTAATGACGTGAGATGTTTGTCATACAAGATAAAAATTGAGTTGTACAGGAAGCTGATAGCAATTGTTTGTTGGAGCGAGTCAGGTTTCAAGATGGGAAGGCGTGACCAGAGGAGCTCATTGTACGAAATGTTTCAGGAGAGATATATGAAGAAGCGGTGTCAAGCACAGCTCAAGAACATCGAGAAGGCATTGGAGGAGCAGAAGAAAGTCCTGAATGGCCCCCTGAATCCTGCTGCCATGGTCAAGGTGAAGGAGGCCAAGGAGAGGATGTGTCTGATCCGGGACAACCAAAAGGACCTCATCAACGCCACACTGCAGGCACTGGAAGCCACCAAGGACCTGCCCAACGACTCAAGCTCTCCTGACATGTACTGGGCTCAGGAGACTTTCAAGTAATGGAAGCAGGAATGCCCCCCAACAGGAAGTAAGGAGTAGTGGTTAGCAGTAGTGGATGTTGGTGTTTTGAAGTAGTGGAGGCAGGAGCTGGATAGTGGTTAGCAGTAGTGTAAGTTTGGCTTATGTGAAATGACAAGCTTGGATATTGTGGGGCTCAGTCTCCTTAAAGCACTCTGGCCTCCACTTTCCTCCACAGACAGCAGTGTTAGTTTGCTGCTGAAATTCTATTGTAAGGATTAGGCATAATACTACAGTGCAATTCAAGATCATGCAGTATACCTTGTAGTTTGTTGCAACTCAGCCAGACTTCCTGTGGCTGGGATGCAAGAAACTATACTTGTATACTGTATGTTCTTGAGTTGTACAGTATCTCTGAGGAAAAACCGTTAAAACAGATCCAATGGAGTAGCAGAGCTAGTTTACTGATTAGGTGAAGTACTCCATATCACAGGTATTGTAAGCACTTCCAAGATAAGTGAATGAATGAGACACAGCTGACTGACAAGGAGGAAACTGGAGACTCGTGACTCACTCTCTCTCTCTCACCACAGCCCACCCACAGGACCCACAGGATGTTGACAAACCCAGTCACTCACACAGCCCCTGACACACAATACTTGCTTACAATCTGACATGATACCAGAGAGAGTGAGAGGAAACATTATTAACTGATTATACTTTAGTTAGTACATTTTTCACAATTGTAGTGAAAGGTGTTCTCTCCTCCTCTCTCACTAACAGTTTGAGCAATACAAGCTGCACAAGTGGTGTTCGTTACAGAGTTAAAGCTAGTGGCTCTCTGACATGGAGATGACAACAATCAGAAATAGTTTGGCTGGCCATGAACAAAGTGAGCCACAATCTTGCTCCACACATACACACACCACCAGACCCTCCCATACCAAGATGCATCTTGGTAACCAAAGCCTAACTAATTTTATAAAGATTTCATACATATTTTTATATATAGATTTACATAGCTATGCTTATGTAAAAGCTCATACATTTTTACTGGTGCACACATTTTTTTTTTTTTTACATGTACACTCCTGTAAATATATCGCTGTGGCTTCGTGCATTATATATAGTCTTATATATAAAAGCTTACAGCTGTTTTATGCTTCCTAGACACAAAATGTTTTTATAATAAAAAGATTAGATTATATTTTCATAACATTGTACTACAAATCTTCCTTCCTTCTTCCTTTATGAGAAAAAATGGTAATTGTATTTCCTCTCAGTATTGACTACAATAAAGCATAACCAATTATTACCTAAGCTTGTACTTTGCCTTAGCTATGATGACACACACACACACACACCTGTGTTCACCTTTGTGCTGTTCACCACTATACAGCTGCCACAGCCACTCTATCATAGGCATAACTGATCCCTAGCCACTCCCAGTGCAGGTGATATGGTGTTCACAAGCCTTGCAACAAGTCAAGTTATTCAAACTGCAAAACTGGCAAGTGTCACTTAAGGTTTAGGCAACTTAAGGTCCTACTTGGCCTTTCATACAACCAAGATGTCAACCTTTACATGCCTGTTCTAATACAGGTAACTATTGGTCTTTATAAGGCTTTCATACAACCAAGATATCAACCCTTGCAGAAATTGACTCAAAGTCTGACTAAGTACAGGTAACATGGTCTTAATGAGCTGTGACAAACCAATCAACCTTTACAATATAAGATACACAAACATTCAAAGGAAGTGTGGGAGCTGCTACACAAAACACATTGTATTTTCAGGACATAATTAACTGTTTCTCCCACACACACATACCAAGTGATCCTGAAAACAGTAATAATTTTGATTCACCATACATTTCCAGGGAAGACCTAATGATCCCTGTGGCATGGCAGGGCAAGGAAGACAACCTCAGACAGGTAAGGTAATCAGATCATACATGCAGCTGGACACAACAAAATAAAGGTGATACAAACTCCAGCAATATATCTGTATGGAGTGAGGAAGTCTTGGGCTCCAATCACTGATTGAATTTGTTGACAAGAATGTGAAAAAAAAAAGTTCAATTGAATTATTAAATATTTCTTAAGATACATTGAAAATTAACAAAAAATAAAAAGTTAAATATATGGATCAAGATCAAATGTTAGAAATAATCTTGAAAATGTCCAGACACCTGAACAAAAGCTACACAGCTTGTAACAGTTCTGGTGACTCTTTTAAAACTAAGGATCCCCAAGAATGCTCCCAGTATTTGTTAAAGTGTAAGTGTGTCAGTACTGTACAATGAGTGTGTCTTGTCGTCTCGTCTCGGCAGCACATGAAGCTTGTCAAGCAATAAGAAAACAAAACTCTTCACTGTGGTACTCAGCCCACACTCCTCCACCACCTCACACACCTGCACCAAGTAACACCAAAAATCATTAACAAAATTGCATTGCATAGCATCTGGATATACTTTACACACACACACTTGCATACAAAAATAAAAAGTAGGTTATATATATTTACATAGAATAAAGCCTTCAACCCAAATCAAGCTCTGTGGACCTTAATCAGTCAGCCAATACACAGTCATGGCCAAGTCACATCACCTACCCTCACTCCCACCATGTTTTCCCCTCAACCTTACACTGCCTGTCCTACTAACAATGTACTTGTCCCCTCAACACCACAGCCTCTAATTTACTGAACCTTTCCTCACAACTGGTGCATTCTCAGATCAATGAATATAAGACTGAGGGAAGAATTAACACAGTGGTTACCTCAATCTGTTTTTCCCTCTAACCCACTGAACCTCTCCTGACAACTAATGCATTCTCATATCAGCAAACTTGATATAATGAAACATCAGTAGTTCAGTGGATGTAAGACTGAGGGAAGAGGGAACACTGTGTTTTACCTCCATCTTAACTTCTCCAATATCAGCCAAGAGGCCAAGATTGAGGTGGAACACTAAATACAATAGTTTATCTTGCTGTACCTCTGGCCATAACTTTACGAACACAACTGGAGAGGGAGTGAACCCAGCATCCCTCCCTCTACTCAGCCTCCCTCCACAGCTGCTGCAGAAGGCATGATGGACCCAATAATATGAAGAATGCAGACTTAACCAGTGGTGTCGATACTTCAATTATACATGGAACTCCAGGAGACACTGATATATGCAAACCAAAATGTATAAAAGCAGGAACATAGCATCAAAAGATGGAAAAGGCCAAACTTGACCAAAGGCATATGAATTTCAACAATAAATCAACTCTAAGAGACAAATAGGAGGAAATATGCACAAATCAAGATGTACATAAGCAGGAATGTTGCCTCAAGAGATAAGATGGGTACGGCAAGAAATACACACAAATTTAAGGTGATAGTACAGTGTGCACCTCTATGCCCGGGAATTACAGAGAGAAAGATGATCAAGTTTCAAGGAGTGAGTGATGAGAAATGTTCAGCTCACAAGAGAAAGCAAGAACAAAAATCTGCCTCAAAAAACTTTTAAAAACTGTGGCAAAGTAAAAGAGTAAATAACATAAAAGATAATCCTCTCTCTCCCTCTTTCTCTTAAGCAACAATAAAATTCCACTGGATGAATATATATACATAAATAAAAACATAAATAATTTAAAATCTTTGAGATATTATATAACAATTTCTTTGGTAAATGTAAACAAAAAAAGTTGCTTCTATAACTAATGGAATTCACACTTAGGACTTGTAGACAGAAATCACAAGACTTACACGTCAATTATCACACCGTCTTCATTTGTATCGAGTATAATGTGGATTCTCCCTCCCACTCTCACTAGCATCTTCAGTCTGCACTCTCAAACACTTGGCTCTCACACCAGGACTGTCTTCAGAGACCACAGAAGTGACTCTTAATGTTCTTACCATCTTTTCCTCAGCAATCAGATAAATTCCATATAAAACTACAACTAGAATCATGAAAACATCCTTGTAAGTCTCAACAACTTCCATTACAGCTTATTTTGAAGGTATGAAATCCTTGTTAAACTATCATTAGAATTATGAAAATATCCTTCAATTAAAGCCTGTTGAAGAAGTAGAATCACTAGAATCATGTAAAACATTTTCACTGCAGCCAAGTGGAAATACCTGAGAGCCAGGATACCAAACCATTTGAGAATGCAGACCTTAGGAACACAAAAATCAAACACCAAATCATTACAGTAATCACATCAATAAGACTAAAAAGCAGCAGGATTTATGGGACGGCACTAAATGTACAATTACCAAAAGAAACGTAGCAACCAAGAACAAATGTGGCTTAAGATAGTGTGCACCCTTGGACACCACAAAGTCTACACCTGTGGGAACCAGCAAGAGAGACTTGGACACCCTTGGAAACCCTTGAAAAACCCAGAGTAATGCTAGACTCCAAAAGACTTAGGAGTGAGGCTATACTTCTGAAAACGCTAGTGATATTAAACCCTTAGAAACCCAACAGCAGCCACATCACTCTTAGAAAACCACCAGGTCAGACTCCAAGTAAGCAAAGAGTGACCTCACACCACAATGGAGTCAAGCAGCCACTCATGACAAGCTGCCCGCCACCACTCAGATCTACAGACAGCCTCCCTGCACCAGGCTGAGTCCTCAGACACACTAACACACTCCATCTTTCAAACCCCTTCAGTATTGGGATGCATTTTAACACTTATTCTGCTTAATATTTGTTAATTTAGTATAGCTTCAGAAACTCATGTGGGGATTAAAACAGTACAGACTCTGGTCATTAATCTTTTGACCTCCATAGACCCTTGCTAATGTAAATAAAATCATCTAGTCACCAAAAACTCGCAAAAATGTGTCCCAGTACTGAAGACGTTAACTTGTACATTATCTGGAGGGGTAAACAAATTATAGGTAACAGTAAACATGTCAATAAAATCACCCAATAAAATTAAAATATGAGTGAAATGCAATCTTGTGGCTTCTCAAATTATAACATTGGTCTTCAAAAAAGCCCATTTTGCACGTCATTTACCCGCAAACGCTGACTTCACGTGTCACAAGCTCCTCCCAAGCTGAGTCGTGGTCAGAAGTCAATCAGTCAATTGTCAGAGAACTTTGGAAGTCCTCCTTGTCTTGTCTGGTTACTGAGTCTTTTACCACAAATCACACAGCAGACAGACTCTTTTATGGTGACTTGGTTAAATAGTAATAAGCACTCAAGTCTTCATTAACTCCTCAGAAAGTCTTACTAACTAATGTCCTGGAAACCTCATCTGATCTTTCAGCTGATTACTTAAGTCTTCTCAGGTCTCTACAAACTTTAATTATATTCTATCTCATAAAGCAAGACATCTGAGGTCCTCTAGAAACCTTACTTATCTCTCACTACAGCCTTAGGTCACCTGAAAATATTACATATGTTCCAGGTGATCATTGCCAATACTGCTTCAAACCTTCCCCAAGTCCTGTCTCTTGGAGGTGAATATAACCGGTATAATCTCCTTCAAAAGGAAGCATCAGGATTACAATGAGCAAAGTGGCAAGTGTTTTGAAAGAGCTCCTCCCATTTACAGCTTTTGTCACTACCACCTACACGTCTCAAACAGTTCAGTCACTTGAGAAAAGACAAAATGTGCCTCTTCTTTAGTACCTTGAATGCTAACAAGGGAAGCGCAGCACTGTAAGGAATCACAGGGAATGAGTGTCGGGGTGAATGAACACAAGCACATATGAAGGACCAGCGAGCAATGTGTTACCAGTGTTGTGAGTCTAAAGCAAAACTCCCTCATGTCCTTGCTTTGGTGGTGGTGGTGGTGCTCCCCTGCGTCACTGTGGTCAAGGTTCGTGCTGTCACTGTCTCACTCATCCCTCTGTCTCCTGCCAACCTGCAAGTGAGTGAGGGAGTTATTCAAAGGTGTTTCAGTATTTTATCTCGGTTTGGGATTTTTGGTTCTGGTGGAAGTTGCTGTGGTTTTCAAGGATGTTTTCATGATTTTATTAGTTTTAAGTAAGAATATTTGAAGTCATGAGAATTTCCAAAGGTATTTTCATGATTTTACTGATTCCAACAGTCTAGTGGAGCTCACACACACACACACACACACACAGGTCCTATTCACTTATGATCCTAGACATACCTAAGTTAACAAGCTGTATTTACTGTCACAAATAAAAATCACTGTTCAAGACACACACACACGTCACTCACCCCTGCACGTCCTCTTCCCCCACACTGGAAGACTGGAGGCGGGACTGCAGCACCTTCACCTCTGCCTTGAGGGATGAGAGGCAGGACTCCAGGCTGATGAGGGGTGGCGGGGTGGGAGTGGGGGTGACGCAGGTCTTCTCAATGAGCTGTGTGAGGCCGGCAATGTCCAGCGGGCGTGGGGACGGGATCACCTCCACCTCTGATGTGAGGGAGAGTACCTGGGCCTCCCGTGCCTCTCTCTCGGACTCGTGGCTCTGTGGGGTTTGGGTTGTCAGTCTTCATCCTCTTTTATCTCCTATTTATCTTTTAATTCTTTCAATCATCTCTTTCCTGAACCTTCACTATACACATAACCTCAGAAATTTCTCTTCCTATCCTTTCCTTTCAAAAATTTCCAACCTTTCTTTCCTTCTCACATCCAAATTTCTCTTCATTATTCTTTTCTTTCACTACTTTCCTACCTTCTCCTCCTCCTCATCAAAATTTCTCTTTCCTCTTCTTATCTAACCTAACTGAATCTCTCTAGTCTCTCTCCTCCCAGCACATCCTTACCTGATGTAACTTAACCCCTCTTTACATATCTTTACTCTCTCTCTCTCCTCTGCGTGTCCTTCCCTCACCTTAAGCTGCTCCAGGGCCGAGTGGAGGGCCGTCCTGAGCTGTGTGGCCTGGGTCTGGTAGCTCACCCTCTCCCCCTTGGCCTGGCTCAGCTGGGCGGCCAGGGACTCTGCCTCCTGTTGTGCTGCACCAAGACGTCCCTCAAGACCGGCCATCCTCTCCGCCTGGCTCCTCTCCCTGGCCACCTGCTGCTCCCTGGCCTGCCTCACCTCCTCCCGACTCACTTCCAGCTCCCCGCCAAGCAACTGTGGGATGGTTAGTGGTCAGTTGCCAAAAGTTGTGTTGTCAACGGATATACTGATAAAAAGAACACAAGTAAAGAAACACAAACCTATAAGACAAGGAGACAACAACAACAAAATAAGCAGCACAACACATCCTTATCAGATGAAAACAACACATTGACAAAACAGGAATCAGATAGGGAAGACAAGATAACACAATTAACAACATAACAATAACACAAAAACACACTAACACCACCAAAAGACACCACAACACACCTTAATCTGATGCTCCAGGCCAGACACCTTCTTCTGAGCCTCCACCAGTTCCCCCCTCACCCCTGCCAGCTGACACGCCTCACCCCGCCTCTCCTCCTCCAGCCGGCTCACTTCAAGGGCCAGCTGGTCACACTTCCCGCTGGCCTCACTCAGACGGTGTGCCAGGTCATCCTTGGACGCTGCCAGTCGTGTCGAGTCGTCCTTCAGTGTCTTGTTGTCTTCCAGTTGTGCCTTGAAGTCTTGTTGTGCTTTTTCCAGTTTTCCTGAGGCATCCTTTAGCTGAGGGAGGTTTGCTGGTTAGGTTAGGTTATGGTAGGTTAGGTTAGGTAATGTTAGTCTCTCTCTCTCTCTCTCTAAAATACAACAAATAAGTAAGTAAAGGAGTGGGAATTCAAGAGACACAAAAGAAATCAAAATGTATCAAGAAAACTCTCACTCACACACTCTCTCTCTCTCTCTCTAAACTTAATATTTCTTGTATGCTGAGATCAATAAATTAGAAATCTCCCCCCATACTCACTCACTCACTCACTTTTTCTCTCTCTCTCTCTAACACATACCTCTTTCTCAAGCCTCTCCTTCTCCCCTCTGAGCTGGTCCACGGTGGAGGAGAGGGAGGCACACCGTTCACTTCTCTCCTTGGCCTCCTCCCTGGCTGCCACGAGGTCTCTCTCCAGTGTAGAGGAAAGCTTCTCCTTCTCCTCCAGTCTTGCCTCCAGGCCAGACACAACAGACCGCAAGCCGTCCGCCGCCTTGCAGATTTCTGTTGATGGTTGGTGATGTGTTGGTCATTTGGGGTTAGCTCAGAGAAGAGAGAGTGAGAGGGACAGAGTAGAGTAGTGGTATCCATAAAGGAAGTGATAATATAAGAGAAATAAGTTTGGTTACGTAGTACAAATAGAAGAGAAGGGATGGACTAAAGGAGCCACTCTGGGTTAAGTTAGAGACTGAGAGGGACAAGTGAGAACAGGAGTGGAAGTGATAAGGTCAAAGAAATGAAACAAATTGGTCACATACTATGATCAGAAGACAAGGAACTGATTAAAGAGCCACTCTGGGTTAGGTTAGTGAAGTGAGTGAGAGAGAGAGAGGGACAAATGAGAACAGGAGTGGAAGTGGCAAGATAAAAGAAATAAGACAGAGTGGTCAAACAGTACAAGCAGAAGACAAGGAACCAATTTAAAGAGCCACTCTGGGTTAAGTTAGTAAAATAAAACTGTAAGGGACAAGTGGGGGGAGCAGGAGTGAAATATATGATGAAGTGACAAGAGGAAAGACATATTTGGTCACATAATATAAACAGAAAGCCAGGAACTGATCAAGAGCCAAGAGAAAACAGAAAGCTAAGAACTACAGAGAAAAGGAAGTCAAGTGGAAGGCAGACAGTACGATGATTGATGAGCTGGAACTGCAAAGGATGGGAGGCAAAGAAGATATACAAGGGACAGAAATGAGAATGAAATCTCTCTATATATATATTTGTACGTGTCTGTCTGGGTATATGTCTATTTGTCTGTTAGTCTGTCCATCTGTTTTTGTCTGTCTCTCCATCTGTGTCTGTCAAATAGTCAAACAAAAGAACTAAGGAAACATAACTTAGCCTGGCCTCACCTTGCAGCCTGCCAACCTCCTTCTGTAGGTGCAGGATAGAGGTGTGGTAGGCGTGGCACTCCTGCTGTGAACGTGCCAGTGCTGCTCTTACCTCCCCCACCTCCCCTTGCAGCACCCCAACCTGCCCCTCCACAGCCTCCCTTGCTCCCTCCAGCTCCAGGCACCTGAGAGAGAGAGAGAGAGAAGAAAGAGAGAGAGTTACAGATAGGAAGAAAAGGATAAACACATGGATGGAACTACAGAGAATATAAAATGAGTCTGGTTATGGTATTTCCACATTGACACTTGCTATTGCTATTACTATCATTGTCACTGTCATCGCTGCGCCTCACCTGGTTCGTAACGCGTCGTATTTCTGCCGTTCCTCGTTCACTGCTCTCTGCTGCTCCTCGGCCTGGTTCTGCACCTCCTTCTCGGCTGCCTTCCTCCCCTTCATGTGCTCCTTCAGTTTCCTGGTGAGCAGTCGTACATTCGATTCGTAACGCCTCTGCTTCTCGCGGAATTCGTTCGACGCTGTCACCGCCTTCTCCTTTTCCTCTTGCAGTTCTTGTTCTCTCGTGTTCACCAGACTCTCCAGGTTGCTCAGTTTTTCCAGGAGATACTGCACTTCTTTCCTTGCATCCAGCCTCTCCTCATCCACAGGTCTCTCCTCTGCTCTCTCCTCCTCCTCTACTCTGCTGTGGGACGAGGAGGCGGATGATATTTCAATGCTCTGCAAGTTTTGGTCTTCTGTCACTGCCTCTATGCCATCACCCTCCTCTCTTGCCTGCAGGAGGGAGTTCTGTGGCACCTCACTCCACTGGTCCGCCCGCCACGTGTTGGTTGGCTGTGGTGTGCTGTGTGGCAGAGAGCTGATGCCTGAAGGTCCTGCCACTTTGCTGTCGCTGTCTGTGGAGGCTACATCTGCTGTGTTGGGAGTGTGTTGCCTGCTGCTGGGGTAAAGAGGCTGGGCAGTGCTTGGGAATGAGTTTTGTGTAGTGTGGGGCTGTTGGGTACTAGTGGTGGGTTCTCTAGGCTTCTGGCTGCTGGTGGTGTAGGGTTGAGGCTTTAGACTTCTACTGTGTGACTGGCTGCTAGGAAGGACTGGTTGCTTAGATGTGGGAGTAACATGTTCCTGAGTAATCATGGGATGCAAGGCAGACTCCTGAATGCTGCTGGGATGTGTCATGGAGTGCTGGGTAGTTGCAGGGTAAGCCACAGCAGCACTGGAGTATTGTCGAGCCTCCTGTGTGGTGGTGGTGGTGGTGATGGCCTGGTGTTGATGGTGAGGTAACATCTGAATGGCTGGCTGTGTGCTGATGTCTCTCTCTGGTATGCTGTCCCTTAAACCCTCATACTTAGCAACCCAGGACTTTCTTTCGTTCTCTGATATCCTGAGTTGTTCCTTGAGGGTTGTGTTAGTGTCCTGGGCCTCCTGCAATGCCCCTTCAAGACTGGTTATCCTCGTCTGTAGTTCCCCTTCCTTCTGCCCTCGGCTCTGAAGGAGGGTCAGGCTGGCGTCCTTCTCCTTCAGGGCACTGGTGAGGGATGTGTTTTTCTTCTGTTCCTGGTCAAGAGTGGCTTCCTTGGCTTTCAGTGTGGCAGTGAGAGAGGCACACTCCTTTTGCCTGGCCTCCACACTTGCCTCTAGCTCAGCACACCTGGCCGCCAGCACCTCAGACTTCCTTTGCTGGTTGACAGTGGATTCTAGCTGGGCACATCTTCTCCTGAGTGTCTCCAGCTCCTTCCCCTTGGCTCTCATCAGGATGTTCTCCTTCCTGGCACTCTTGAGGGCCTCCTGCATGGCGTCCCTCTGCCGACCGGCCTCCTCCAGCCTCGCCGTCAGGGTGGACACCTCCTTCTGCAGCATCTCAGGAGTCTTGGGCATCTTCTTTCCACTTGTGTTAATACTGTTGTTGATGTTGTTGTTGTTGTTGACTGCCTCAGACACCAGAGAGTCGGCCGCCTTCTGCATCTTCTTGAGCAGTGTGTTCTCCGCCAGCAAGGTCTTCACCTGACTCACCAGACGCTCCTTCTCCTCAGCCAGCCTCACAGCACCGGCCTCCCGCTCCCTGTGCTGCCCCTCCAGCCGGGACAACTCTGCTGCTTTGTCCTGCAGCGATGCCTCCAGGCCTTCCCGGGCCCTCTCCAGCACCTCCATCTTGGTCTGCAGGTTTTGGGTGGCCAGGCTCTGCTCCTCAAGCCTCACCCTGCTGCCTTCACTGCTTCTCTTCAGGTTGTCCATGGTAAGCTGCATGTCTCCCTTCTCTTTCACTGCAGTGGCCAGTTCCTGCTGCAGGGAGTTGACCTTCCTGTCTGCCTCCTCCCTGCTCTGCCTGGCCTGCCGTTCTGCTGCTTCCAGCCGCTCCACCAGCGTTCTGTGAGTCTTCTCTGCCGCCTCCCGCTCTGCCTGGTGGTCTCTGACCAGCGCCTCCACCTTGTGCTCTAGGCTCTGCTTCAGCTTGCGCTCTTTCTGTATGCTGTCCTTCAGGTCACTCTGCTCCCTGCGCTGCGCCGCCTCATGTTCTGCGCAGGCCTCAGCCTCCTGACGCAGGGACAGGTTCTCCCCCTTGAGGGCCTCCCAGTTCCTCCTGAGAGCCACAAACTCCCCCTCCAGGGCGACGTGCTGCTCCCTGATGCGGTGTAGCTCCTCCTCCTTCTTGAGAACCACCTCCCGGCAGCTCTCAGCACCACCCTCCAGGCCCTGGATCTGCTCCTCCTGCAGGCGACACGTCTCTGCCAGGGTCCTCTTCTCCGCCTCCAAGGCCTTGCCAGCAGCCCTTGCCACTCCTAACTCAGCCTCCAGCCCAGCCCTTGCCTCCCCCGCCACCCTCACCTCCTCCTTCAGCCCCTCCACCCTCTTCCTTAGCTCTGCCTTCTCCTCCTGGTGGTGTGCCTCATCCGTCACAGCCGCCAGCCTCTCTTCCAGGGCGGCCCTGGTCCTGGCCGCCTCCTCTGCCTCCTCGGCCATCTGGTGCATGCGGCGGTCCTTGGCGGCCAGGTCGTGGCGCATGCGGTACACAGAGGAGGTGAGGCGACTCATGTCCTCTCGCACCTTCAGAATGGCCGCGTCCACCTCGGCCTTCTCCTGCCCTGCCACCTCCAGCGCCGCCACCAGCCGGCTCTTCTCCTCCTGCAGGGCAGCCAACGAAGCCTCCCCTGCAGCGCGCTCCTCCCTCAGCACCGTGGCTGTGGCGTTGAGCTCCTGCAGGCGCTGCTCCAGGCCAGTGATGCGTCCCTCCCGCTCCCTCAGTTGCTCCTGGCCCACTGCTGCCGCTGCCTTGGCCTCCTTCAGCTGTGCCTCGCGGCGCACCAGCAGGGCTGCCCGCTGCTGCAGATCCTCCCGTGCATCGGCCAGGCGCCGGTCTGCCTCGGCCAAGTCAAGACGCAGGCCCTGCAGGCGCTGGCGGTCCTCCTCCAGCCGCTGCTGCCGCTCCTGGGCCAGCTGGCTGCCAGCAGAATGGTCCTCCTGCAGCCTGGCCAGCAGGGCTTCCCTCTCAGCCATGTCAGCCTGCAGGGCCTCCAGGTGACTCACCAGCAGACTCTTGTCCCGCACTGCCCTGGCCTTGCCCTCCTCCACCTCCCCTGCCAGACTCTCCACCTTGGCATCCAACGCCTCTTTCTCCGCCTCCATCCTGGCCAGGGCTGACCTTGCCTCCAGGGCCTCCCGCTGCAGGGCAGCTCGGGCCTCCTCAGCATGCTGCAACTGCTCCTGCTGCCGTGTGGCCTCTGCCTGGGCCATCCTGGCCTCAGCTGTGGCCTTGGCAGCAGCAGCTTCTGCTTGGCCCTGTGCCTTCCCCATGGCTGCCTGCTGAGACTCAAGCTGGGTGAGGTGAGTCTTCATCTCCTGCATTTCCTTCCTCAGGGCAGCCTCAGCCTCCCTCACCTGCTCCAGGGCCAGCACCTGACCCTCAGACTTGGCCTGCAAGTCCCCAGCCTGTTGCCTGGCCTTGGCCAACTCACTCTCAGCACGGTCCAGCCCTTCCCTGGCCTCCTTCACCTCTACCTCCAAGCACCGATTGGCCACTTCAAACTTCTCCATCCTGGCCATGGCCAAGGCTTGTGCCTCGGCAGCCTGACCAGCAGCAGCCTGCGCCTCCCTAACCTCTGCGAGGGCAGCCGACAGCCTGGTCTGCATCTGGGTGCGCTGCTGCAGGGCGGCCTCCAGCTCCTGCTGCACTGTCTCCAGCCGACCCTCCAGGGCAGCACGCTGGCGTTGGGCCTCAAAGTACTGGCGCTGGCCAGTGTCCGTCACTTGGGTCTGCACCAGCTCCAGTTGCTGCTGCAGGAGTTCCTTCTCCCTCACAGCATTGTGTACCTGCACCGACAGCCGGTGCACCGATATCTCCAGGTCCTCACGCTGCGTCACCGCATCCTGCAGTGCCCGCTGCAGCTCCTCCACACTGGGCCCCGTGTGGATGGGAGGGGCAGCAGCGGCGGTGGCAGCCAGGCGGGCCAGGTGGTGGTGTCGGTCCTCAGAGGAGGTGGCGTCGGACACCAGGCGGCGCAGGGTGAGGTACTCCTCCTGATAGCCGCTCAGGTCACTTAGCGTGGACAGGTTGGAGGAGGACGTGTCAGAGGGGCAGGGGGAGATTGTGTGGTCCTGGCCCTCCAGGGCACGTCGGGCCCTGCGCACGGCCGAGGACAGTAGTGGCCGAGGGGGACCGGGGGCATCGCTACCGCCGCTGCCTCGGGAGGAGGTCTTGCTGGGGGCAGCTGAGTGGCCCAGCAGGGAGGCTGTGCTGGATCCTGATGCAAGAGTGGATGACTCGCTGGCCATGGAGGTCTGGGAGTCGGTGCGGCGGCGGAGCCGCTGCCGCCGCCGTCGGGGTTTGGTCTCCTTGGTGTCTGACCCCTCCAGGCCCAGATAGGACTTACGCTCCACCACAGTGGTGATGGCCGCCGCAGGGTACCGGTGAAGCTCACGCATCTCCTCCCCATGTGGGCCGCCCACCATTACCACACGGTGCTCCACTCCCCTGCCTCTCCCCTCACTCTCCCCTGCCCCCACAGCCTCACCCAACACACTGCTGCTGCTGCTCTTACTGCCATACTCCATTCCACTGTGTCCTCCTGTTGCTGCTGCTGCTGCTGCTGCACCAGTGGTCCATCCTGTGTACCTTGGGTCCATGGACTGCTGTGCCACCTTGTCTCTCTCCACCTGTGTGCCCCGTGTGGGCTTGTGGGTGCCGGGGGTGGGGGGCGGGGTGCCGTGTCCTGCCCTGCGCTCCATGCCACTCAGCACCTGGCTCAGCACCGCCGGGGGAATGTGGGGCAGCTTGACTGGACCTGTGAACACACCCACACTCAGAAGGACTCCCTGTGTGGTGGTGGTGGTGGTGGTGGTGGTGTAGCATGCACTTTGCTGGTGTGGTGGGAGTTCACTGGTGTTTGAGTTAGTGTTCAGGTTTGATTTGAGTCTTAAGTTTGTTGTGTTGTGATGTGTTGAAGGTTTTTCACTGTTTCTGTTTCATCAAGAGTGGAATAAATAACAATTTAGACCATTGTCCTGAATGATACACCAGCTTGCCATCACACAACACAAACAAAAGCCTCTACTCACTCACAATTGTACATGAGGAGAAAAAAACAGAACAGAAGAAAAACAACACCATCTGCTGAAGAGATTCCACACACTAAGTAATGAGTCAATCCCTTAACATGGCACAGGTGATAACAGGCAAATGATGGTAAGTGAAGGATGCACTATATGAACTCAACTATATGATGACAATAGGTTTATAAAATTTGGTGCTGATTACATTATCATAACACAATAATCCACAGAAGAAAAAAGAAAAGAAGCAAAAACCAAACAATGCATGGTCACTTTCAAGGGGAGCATCCAGTTGTGAAGTATTGACACCATGTAGTATATCAGTTTTAGACATTGAGCCCCATTCTTACCCCCAGCCCTGCCAGCCCCCTTCTGTAGCTTGGAGAACTTCACTGGCCGTATCATTGTCTCCACAGCTCTCGTTTCTTTATGGCTAAGACACGTGGTATCAATTGTTTCTCTGTCATCAAACTTTTTATTTTCACTTTTGTTTTTGCCTAGATTTGTTTTTATTTTGTTTTTTTGACCAAGTAAATATTTATACAAAATAACAGCTCACATATACAGAAAATTACAGTCACAGTTATTTGAAATCAAGCAAAAACTGGCTCCAATGAGCATTTTGGAAGGGGAAGAACTTACATTCTGAGATCCGGCCAATAAAGTTCAGTGATTCAATCTTGCATCTGATATAAAACACTAAAAGCCTTTTTTTCAACTATACTGTGTATTTTTTATTATCTACAATCTGATAACACAATCAGATATATTTATACGTGTATCAGGCTCTTGTCATAGCTTGTGGTAGTGTCAGATTACACACAATGTCTTTTGCTCTATTTGGTTCATCACACTTCCTCCAGGCATCCCTCCTCTACTTCTTCTTAAAGACACGCATGGCATGGCTGATGGCAAGCAAACAGCAGCATACAATGTGCAATGTAGTGATATCAGTGAGGCAGCCCACAAAAGACACAGTGCCAACACATCTCAGAGGCTACACAGGCACTAAGCCTAAGCTGTCTTCCCTGTGCAACACACACTTTCCTTGTTACAATATTACGTTCACCAAAGATATAAAGATTTTGGCTTTTTTTTGTACTTTTGGGGAAAAAACTTATTCTACTCATGTAAACAAACACACATGCTGGAATACAGGACCTTTAAACAAAAGGCATTGCACAATTTGCCTTAAAATTTTGTGAAATAACAGCCTATATATATATATATATATATATATATATATATATATATATATACACACACCTACCACATATTTCCTTAACAAAAACTAGTGCTTTTCATATTCTTTCAGTCACTAAACTGGATGCTTCCCTTAAAAGAAACAGAAAACCCAATACACACCATCATCACACTTACACAAACACACAACACCATCACATCACCAGCAGGACTCACCAATAAGTGTCTCAGTGAGGGCCAGGGATGTGGAGGTCTCTGTCAGGGTTCTCAGGGCATCACTCTGTCTGGTAACACTGCCTCCACCTTGCTCCTCCCCGTCCTTAACAATATCGCCTTGTTCCGCTCCCCTCTGATTGCAAGACGTAGGTTTAGAATGCATGGAAGTTGGGAAATATTTAAGGTTTTTAATGTTACTCTTGGTTTTTTAGAGATCTGATTTAATAGTGACAGTCTAATTCTTTCTCTTGTCAAGTTCAGATAAGATTACAGTGCATTGAAAAGTGAGACAATGGATGGTTACAACAATATCACATCTTCGTGTATTTTCTCTATTTTTCCCATTAACAACTGATAATCTAATCTTCTCTCTTCTGAATTTTTCTTTCTTTATTCCTACTAATAACTGATAATCTGACATCTGCCTTCTGAATCCAAGCTCTTTCTTTCTTTTTTCCTAATGATAAATGACAATCAAACTTTCCTCCTTTTGAATTTAAGCTCTTTTTTTTTTCTATTTACAACTGACAATCCCACCTTCTCCCTTCTAAATCCAAGCTCTTTCTTTTTCCTATTCACAACTGAAAATCTAACCTTCTCTGTCCTGTCACAAGGTCAACATAAAAATATACATAATCTTCTTCAGCTGGTTCTCTTTGGGTTACAAGTCTTTCATCAAGCAAACCAATGAATAATACAGTGCACAGATGTTACATATAAACAGGTGTGTTATTATCTGGTATGGTATGAAGTTAGATTAAGTTAGACAAACTTGAGTTAAAGTTTTGTTAGGTAGATTAGGTTTGGTTAGGTAAGATTAAAGTTAGGTTAGGTTAGGTAAAAGATTTGGTAAGAGTAAGTTATGAGAAATAGATGATCACATTTTAACAGATAAGTATAAAACACAAAGTAAGATAAACTAAAGAGAGGGAAAGTAACAAGAACAATAACAAGTAGCTTACCTAACACCTACAAGGGAAACAGGAGGGAAAACAGCTGCTTAAATACAAGTAACAAAAGATAACAAGTAGTAAAAAAACACAATTGGGCAAGGACATGTAGTAACAACATGTGACAACAACAGGTGTATCAACAGGTAACAAGAGGCCATTACCTGTCTATGGGGAGGGAGCGTTGGCTGTAGGGGAGGAGGTGGGGCGGGGCAGGATGCTAAGTCGTGTGGGGAGCCTGCACACGGGAGGCGACTGCCAAAACGATGCACTCCAGCCAGGGCTAAACAGTGCCGCCCACCACCACCACCACCACCACCACCGTAGCCACCACTAACTAAGCTCCCATCGCTGGCACCGAGATGCGTGTCTGTGTGGAGTGTGAGGTGGGGAGTGGTGAGGCGGTGAGGCCAAATCCTGTGTTGTGTGTGCCCTGTTCCAACACTGATAGGGACAAAACATCCACCTCTCTCTCTCTCTTTCTCTTTTATACAATGTGGGCTTTTTATGGCAATTTACAGGCCAAAGGAGACCACCTAATTGAGGCCTCCTATCTAAAAGCCCACCTATTTAGGAACCGCTACCCCGAGTGGATGCCCAATCTCCCCCTCGGACTATGGCCAAAATTTGAACCCATACGCATTAGGATCTCTTGGCCCCTATAATGCATATCGTTCGAGTGTCTTATGATACAGAGGTTCATATCTTGACTGCAGTACCCTCTTGAGTTTCAGAGGCTAAGGACACACTTGTTGCATCTTCATTACATTCCAAAGGCTCTAGTGAAAGATATATGCGTTTTGATGGTGTTTGGTTCAAGTGACAAATTAACAAGATTTCTAGATTATCAATGTGTTTCTATGGTTTGAGTGACAGATTAACAAGATTTCTATATTATCAACAAGGGAATAACTCAAATGAACTCAACTAATCCTCTGTATGAGCCTTGAAAGTAATTGTGGTGAGTGCTAAACATTTCAGAATACAAGTCTTGGTCCTTAAGTTTAATGTTATGCCTTTGGAAGATAGCAAGTGTGGAGTCAAGAGAGTACTGTAGACAAAAGATGAACTAATGGCTCGTATTCTTAAACCGTTCTTTGCTTCACCTCTGCTCTTTCAATAGCCTGTATTAAAAGTGACAAGTTTTTAAGGCGATTTTATGGTTCTCGAGGCAGAATGATAAGATTTCTACATCATTAACTGGAAAAACACTCTTGAAAAGCCTACTAATAATCTCTGTGGCCCTGAAAAATAGTCATGGTGAGAGAGCAAAGTGTTTCTGAATACGAACCAATGTGTTTTGAAGTTTCCTCTCTTTTCCTTTATCACCAACCCATCCCAACCACCACACATCACTTAACACTCACACACACACCACACCACTAATGGCACTACACAAAAGCTGAACTAAAGTATTTTAATGTTTCCTTCTATGACATAACCCCAGCCACCACACACCACACCACTAATGTCCAGAGTACTATGATGTATTCTAAGGGACAAATATGAGCAATGCAAAAGCTGAACTAGGTATTTTGATATTCCCTTCCATCATATACTAACCCCAGCCGCCACACACACCACACCATAACCCCTCCAGTACTATGACTCATTTTTACCATTAGTTTTCGGTGTGATCAGATGATTTTATTGACACTAGCAAGGGTTTATGGAGGTTAGAAGATTAATGACCAGAGTTTTCACTATCTTAACCCCCTCATAACTTTCTGAAGCTGTACAAAATCAATGAACAGTAAAAATAAATATAAAAACTTGTCATGGTACTGAAGGGGTTAAAGTCCAGTGAGTTATGGTGTGCTAAGGAACATCGGCAAACTTTACAAGACTGAAGCACATTTATCACACTGGTAGACTTAGGACTATGATTATAAGGTTTCTAAACAGCTGGATACCTTACAAACCTCACTACCTTGCTAATTAAGTCAGGTAAGAGGTAGACCATTAATGGACTTTTATCCCTGTATTTACATTTTTACAGGATGTTAGGTTGATCTAAATAATACCTCAGGCTTATTTTTATATTTAGAGAGCATGGCCGGTGTTCTCAAGTGGTTGGGTCTCTCATCTTGCTAACAGGCTGTAGTGGAAGTTACTGGTGTTTTCAAGGATTATTTCTTGATTTAATGATAGCTTGATAGGTTAGGTTAATGAGGTTTTCAGAGTGTTTTCATGATTCCGGTGATAGTTTAACAAGTTCTCTATTGGTTCATGATTTAATAGTTCTAATGAGCTAAGGAGGAAGTTATTGGTTTTCACGGGTTGTTTGTTATGCTATGACAGGAAAAGAAGGTTTGTTTGTTATGCTATGACAGGAAGAAAAAAAAATTGACTTATGCTATGAAAGTAAAGAACAAAATCTGTGACCTCTGACAACAATACTGATGAGAGAGCAAAGCATTCGAAAACACAGGCCTTTAACAAAACACAAAAGCACAAATCACACCTACAGAACACAAACACACACACACACACACCTACCTATAAGTCTGTACAGAAACTTCCTGGTCTGCGGTGATGGGCTGGGCGGCAAGGAGGTTGTGTTGGTGTGTGGTGCCGGGCCAGTGGTGGAGGGGGTGAGTGTGTCCTGGGTCTCCTGGGGTGTTGGGGTGAGTCTGAAGGATTGCTGGGGTGATGTGTCAGTTCCCTCACCACCAGTAATGCCTGCTGTGGTCTGTGGGGTGACAGTTCAGTGGTGTCAATGTTTCAGCATTAATTTTTGTAGTTATTGACAGTATACTTATGAAACCTAACAGTCTAACTTTACACACACTATTCAAAACTTAACCTAACTTAATTAACACAATTGAATAAATATTGCTCTTAACAAAACCTATAATTCTAGATAATCCTTCAGGCTTCTTTAGAGTCTAGAGGCTTTTTACCTTTATCTTCTTCTAGCGACTCTTTGTCAGAAACCCTTTTATATATAATAATTAAAAAATTAAATAAAGCTTTTGAACTACTAGTAAATACACCTGAAAATTCATAAAAAAAAATACTTCACACACACACATACACATCTGAAAACTCAAAAAAAAACCTTCAAACACACACCTGGAAATCTGTGCGTGCGTCAATCACTAATCCAAACGCACAGGAGTCGAGGCTGAGAGAGTGCGGCGGTGAAGAAGTCGAGTGGGAATGGCGTGGATCTGACAGCAGCTGGTGGCCCTGTCCTCGCACCCCCGCCTCCATCCTTAGCAGGGGCAGCGGTGCATCCCTAAACCTGAGTGACACATTGGTCATTGTTCAGAAACAATTTGCTCTCTTATCAAAACTACTTTGCAAGACTGCACAGATGATTAGCAGGATTTTCAAGATTGCTTCTCTAGTTAATAATGCAGGAATCATGTCACTCTGCCTCTAGAACAATAAAAACATCTTTAAAAAAAACTTGGCATATATTTAAATAAAGCCTTTTGAAATAGTGAAGGTGAAGCACAGAAGTGTTAAGAAAACAGACCATAGATTCCTGCTCATCCTTCAGAGTACTAGTGACTGGAATGAAGACACCGATGCCTGCTTGTCTTTGAGAGTAACAATGACTACAATAGTATGACTTGTGCAGAAACTTGACTTAAATTATCTATATGTGTGATGGCGGGACTGGGGACTGGGCAACGTTGGGAACTAAGTGTTTGAATTGACACACTGCTGCTTGGCTCTCCGGTGATGGGGAAGGACTGAAGTGACGGGCTGTGGATGACCTGGTGACCTGACTTAACCTTACCACGGTGAAGAAAGTGAAAAATTAGAAAAAAAAATAAAGTAACAAGACATTCTGAAACAAAACAACAAAAACCCCGATAATTCACCGGAGACACAACAACATCCCACCGAATCACAGAAAGACCTGACATCCAGACCAACCTGAATATGACAGACCCACATAATTACCGCTCTCACCTCTCCTACCCTTCCTGTTTCCACACTAACATCCACACACACTTGTACTCACACTCTCACACAAAGAATTCCTTGGTAGAAAAGTGGAGTGCATAGTGACATACCTCTGGTGGAGTCATTTTCCTGGGGCGAAACAATACCCTTCCTCTCCTCCAGCTGTTTCTGCTGCGTGGCCCCACTGCTGCCAACCCAGGCGAGAACCCTTAGTTCATTCTTATTTATTTATTTTCTTTATAAATCTTAAACAGACAAGATTATAAAGAAAAAAAAAAACGGATAAATAGCGTTTATTGAATGAAAATTATAAGCGTGAATGTAATCTCGTGATTGATAAATGAATACATGAAAAGTTGACGGTCATATTCCTTTCTAAGAGCAATTTTTCAGCTTTAGGAGTAATTTTACGAGTTATGGAGAACTTTAGAGCTAATCTTTATTTTGATGACATTTAGCTTTCACAATATACTCTGTTCACGATCACAAGAGGCACCACTTCTCACTGCCCAAGGATCCTATAGCATCTTTGATCAAACCTACCTAGACTACCTAAGAAACAATTGTTTCCACTTTCAAGGAAATGCCTTAAGGAAATATTTAAAAAATCTAGAGAAATGTAAAGGAAGCCGGCCTCTGTACACAATTTTTCTGCATTCATATACATATTTGTATATGCATAATTTTACACATAATAAATCTTTCATGATGATATTACAAACATATTCCAAAGACCCATACCATATATATATATATATATATATATATATATATATATATATATATATATATATATATATAGTATATATATATATATATATATATATATATATATATATATATATATATATATATATATATATATATATATATATATATATATACTCGATTTCTTGGCTATGTCAAGAGAAACATGGAAAAATACAACTACTTTTTGGTCCGAGTGCCGGTAAACATGATTAGCGGCAAGCCTTGTTTCCCCATTAACTTTCGTGTTTTCTTTCGCTAATTCGCTTTAGTTTGACGTTTATGGGGTTATATACGTGTTCATCTATTGTCTATCTATGTTCCTTGTATATAACTTACGTGTTTTCTTAGCTGTGGCAAGAGAAACATGGAAAAATACGACTACTTGTTTCTTCGTAAATTTTCGCGTTTCTTTCGCTAATTCGCTTTAGTTTGACGTTTGTGGGGTTATATACGTGTTCATCTATTGTCTATCTATGTTCTTTGAATATAACCTACTCGATTTCTCAGCTGTGTCAAGAGAACCATTGAAAAATACCACTACTTTTTTGCTCCGAGTGGGGGTAGACATGACTTGCTCCTTCCACTCATTTTACGTGTGTTTTCTTTCGATAATCAGGTTTATTTGCGGCGTCTATGGAGTCATGTACAAGTTTATCTATTGTCTATCTATGCTCTTTGCATACAACCTACTCGATTGCATAGCTGTGTCAGGAAAACCATGGAAAAATACAACTACTTTTTGTTCCAAGTGCGGGTAAACATGGTTCGGTCGTCCTTGTTTCCCCATTAACTTGCGTGTTTTTCTTTCGCTAATTCGCTTTAGTTTGACGTTTAAGGGGTTATATACATGTTCATCTATTGTCTCTCTATGTTCCTTGCATATTATCTACTCGATTTTTTAGCTGTGGCAAGAGAAACATGGAAAAATACGACTACTTTTTGCTCCAAGTGCGGGTAAACATCACTTATGATCGGCCTTGTTTCTCCGTTAATTTTCGCGTTTCTTTCGCTAATTCGCTTTAGTTTGACATTTGTGGGGTTATATACGTGTTTATCTATTATCTATCTATGTTCTTAGCATATTACCCACTCGATTTCTTAGCTATGTCAAGAGAACCATTGAAAAATACCACTACTTTTTGCTCCTAGTGGGGGTAGACATGACTTACGGTCGGCTTTGTTCCTTCCACTTATTTTACGGGTGTTTTCTTTCGCTAATCAGGTTATTTGTAGCGTTTATGGGGTTATATACATCTTTATCTACAGTCTATCTACGTTCTTTGCATATAACCTACACGATTTCTTAGCTGCATCAAGAGAAACATGGGAAAATACAACCACTTTTTGGCAGCTGTTAAAATAATACTATGCTAGTTCCAGACCAGCCATGCATGAGGGTGGGTGGGGTGTGTGTGGGGTGTCCGGCGGATGGAACTGAGTCAGTGTATCCTGGGGTAACGTGCGGGGAGGTGCGCTGCCTCTAACCTATTGAAAAGCCTCTGCATGACCGGATACGGATACGGGCGATTTCTACCCGAAAAACCCTCTGTTTAAAGTAAATAGCGGTATTTCACGATGTTTTTGCCGCTGTACTGGCGTATTAAGACGATCTTTACCTGAAATACTGTAGGGTTCAAGTGACCAGCTGTGTATCAAGGTTTATGTAAGGTGAGTCACCACCTAACACCCGCGGCGCCATCTCGGATTCTTATTTCATCGGTCATTTTAAGCCATATCTGTCAATTATTACAGGCTCATCTTGCCACAGTATGCAGCAATGGTATTAAGCTTTCATATGAGCCATTCAGACATAGCTTTCGCGTTCAAGTTTAAGTTTAATGAAGGTGGGAGTGAGATAGGAGGGGGGGGGCCGTATCCCACCACGGGGCCTCCGCCAGCCGGCTCATTTATCTGGATATTTTCATCGTTTCTGGACTGTTTATTTGGGATCAATAGTCAAATTTAACGCTTTCTATGAATACTGCGGCGTGTTTCAAGTCATTTCCGTGCGTGTAAGGGGTGGAGATAGCTGTGGTTGGCATTATTAGGGTGGTAAATAAGAGGGGATTTTTGCGCTAAATTTCTTGGAACGCCCAATGCCCTTTTTTTATTTAAGGCTGTATCAAGTTGTTATTATTTGCAAAAGGTAGTCCATATACAATGATGTTTTATGCCTAAATTTCAGTGAAATGAGTGGAGCGGAAAAGTGTTATTTAGCGGTGTCAAAGTTACATTAATAACTTATTTATCAGCCTGTCAATAGTTTATTTCTGCCTCTAATTCACTCTAAAGTGTTTAAAATAATTAAGAATAACTAATCAATTGTTTTGAAATGGGTTTTGGTTCCTTTGAAGTGGTAGTTAATGGATATTTAACGAGTGTTAAAAAGGGTCATATTTTTATAAAACACGTTTTTTCCCGTAGATTTTCTTTAGAATTACTGTTGTTAGGAGTGTGTTTATACTTTGGGAATTAGTTATCCTATTTATCACGTCGGAACAGATACATTAGTTTGATCTGACATCGTTTTATCGAGGGGTCATTTTTAAAATGGTTTACGCTACGTAAATATAGAGCTGTGACGTCATCAGCCGTGACGTCATCAGCTGTGACGTCATCAGCTGTGACGTCATTGGGCAGCGGGCGCCTCCATGCCCTCTTGCCTTCCTGACTTATATGCCACATACAGCATGAGTTACTGTGAGTTACCGTGTGTGTGTGTGTGTGCGTGTGTGTGTGTGTGTGTGTGTGTGTGTGTGTGTGATGCTGTAATACTGTTATATTGGCTCTCCATATCTAGCATTGTGAAGTGATTTTTTCGGGTATTTTGAGGTGTGTGTGTGTGTGTGTGCTTAATCAATAGGCAGGGGATAGATAATACGTAGAAATCTCTCGGTATATTGATGTTTGCTACAGGACCTGCCACATACAGATCTGATATCTTGTTGCAGCATCATCTTCCCTTCATTTCTTGTGTTGTAACCGAATGAAGTGAATGTATTTAACTGATGAACAATATTAATTTCCATCTCTTCTCTCCCCCGCGCCTCCTCCACCGCTGCTGCTGTTCCCGGTGACTAGCTACTGCACCAGGGAGGGGGAAAGCTTTACGACGGCTTCCAGGGGCAGGAGTGTGGCCACTGTGGGAGGCATGATGTTCGCCAACCACTCCTCCACCATCCCCTGTCCTGCTGCGCGGCGACAGCCGCCCTTAGAGCGGCAGAGTCACCATCCGCCCAGCCTGGCAGTGGTGGTGGCTTGCTGCTCTTTCACCGCGAGACCAGCAGGGCTGCTCTACTTGTCCGCCACCATGTATGCTGCTGCTCTCCTCCACCCCGCTGACCATCCCTTATTACTGAGGGTGCTGTGCTCCTTCCTGGCCGCACCTCCACCCACCCACTTGAAGCGCAGCCATTGTCGCCATAGCGCCATGACGAAACGCCTGCTTTACTCGCACCACTATTGTCTGGCAATAGCAGTCATGTATATTGTATATAATGTGTATGTATTTGCTCCACACAATAAACCTTTAAATAATAATATCTCGCTCGATCTTCCTTTAGGGTGTTCCCTGCAAACTTTCCTTTAGTGGCTGCCTCCCAATATCATGTTTCTTGAGTGGTGAAGTAAAAGTAAAAAAAAATATATATATCATTTAGTGGACAAGAATATTTCTATAGGAGATAGCGATGTCTTTACTACAAAATGAAGTCAATAACGACGCCCTAACATCACTCACTGCGTTGGTGGAGGATACCGTTTGTCGTTAATTAACAGCGACAGACGCCTGGTGGTGGTGTCGATACCGCGTCGTTAAAGTTTAGTGACAGCATGGAAGGCAACTAGTGTCCGCCACTGGTCATTGGTGGCGGACACTGGTTGCCTTCCATGCTTTCCAATGGACGGTTTCACACTGGGCCACTGCAGTATCTTGACCAGGCAACGGGACACTTAAAACATTTCGGTGTCTCACTTCCGCAACTATCTAGTGAGTGGCGGACACACACTGGCAGTGTCAGTGTCCGCCACTCGCTGTAGAGCTTCAATGGAAGCTTTCACACTATCTACGCCACCACCAGTGGTGACCAGTGTCCGACACCGCCGCCGCTACTCACTGGCCAGCGGCAGCCTATCATCATGCTCAGTGACGGTCAGTTTCTCGTCTGGTGAAATACATTCTCTCAACTTTGTTATAGTCCCTGTGATGTCTTTCCTGACGTAGCTGAGAAGTTCTTCATATGACGGCTTGCTCATGCAAAAATAGTTGAAAACTTCTTTTCGTCTGCACACAAATCAGGGAAAAGTGTATGATGCACTCCTGTGTACATCCTTCAGGGTAATACATATAGGATGCACACACATGCACTTTCCTTTCGTCCGTTTCTTTTTAGCCAGCAGGATCCCTCCCGCTCGCCTGTGCCTGTGGGGCCCATGGAGATGAGGTTAGGCTAGCCGAGAATCGTCTCCACAGTGGGCCGGCTATATACCATCCCGCCTTTATGGAATGATCTTTTGGGTGTCATATTGTCTCAAATCACTTATATCTTCTTGACATCTACCCCCTTGCCCTACTTTTTTTTATATTTTTAATCCCAATCCATTCAGTAATATCAGTACAGACACATACGTAATCGCAATAAATAGCGTCTTAATTATATTAATTGCAATCAGTAATAAACTTTAGTGAAAAAAGGACAGAAAAGGACAGATTTTGTCTGTCCTTTTTTTCAGGAAAAATTAAGGACAAACATGGCCTAAAAAGGACAGACTGTCCTTAAAAGGACAAACATGGCAACCTTGCCCCACCCCTTCACTACTCTCTACTGCTGCTGCCCCCTAGTGTGCAGTGACGGCATGAACATTTTCCTCAATTTCGCCAATTCGATCACTTCATCCTTGCTTATAATATCCTTGGGTCCACCCCAGCAGCAGCAGCAGTCCTGTGGATGTGAGGGCAGTGACGATGCAGCAACCTTGCCGCTCCTCACAAGACTCGCCATGAGCAATGACCCGCCACACACCACCACTCCCCAGCCACTGTCGTGAAGTGAGTCCTCTCACCCCTAAAGGACTCACCTCGTACTACTGGCAGGGCCCTCTCACCCCTAAAAGGACCCCCGCCCCTCGTACTACTATTGGCAGCAGTGTCTGTCTGGTGCTGCATGGCGCACAGCGTGCCCTCGTTCATGGCGAGTTGTTCAGCCCGGTGCCATCACAGTCAAGGGACCCCCGTACACACCACCCTCCACCAGACTCTATGGAAGGAGGAGCCCTTATCTCCCAATCAGGACTCCCCCCCCCCCCTCCCTCCTCCCTCTGATGAATGGTAGACATTGATCCCTTGCTTATGGCGACCCCTTGCCTAGTGTGAGGCGCTGCAAGTGGATGACTATAGTGAAGCTTGAGCCATGAAGGCCGCAAAGGAAATGAAGGACCTGCTGCTGCCAGTTCCCTGCCTTGGGCCACAGGCCAGACCCAACAGCCACCTTCTCCCCCAGTTGGTTTGAAAGTGTGCAAGACTCGACTGATCAGTGAAACAATTTGTATCTTACATGTTTCTTGCCGTGAATGTGTGTATGTTCGTACGTATGTGACAGGACAAAAAAAGTACTGCAATCAGATTATTTCGGTACCCCTACCTGTTAATTCACGCTCCTTACGATATGAGATCTTTTCATTAGAATAGATAGAATTGATTCTAGAATTCTCTCGATACCAAGACAAGCGTTTTCCTTGTCTTGAGACAACTCTTTCTTCACACAAAACTACATGCAACTACCTAACTATTCATACATTCTTATCTAAAATATCAAGAAATAAAAATGAAAATAAAAATAAATAAATAAATAAATAGAGAAACAAACCTTCAATTTCCTATCAGACTTTTTAGGGATTGGCATCTTTTTTTTTTTTTCTATCACCTTTAATTCACTAGCTTCCCTTTCCTACACCTACCCTCGCTCCATCACTTCAAGCCACACTACCTTTCCTCTTGTAATTACATTTCATTATTTTTCTTCCTCCTTATCATTTTATTTTGGCCTTCTAATGTTTCCTTTACTACCTCAATCACAGGTATAGCTCTCAGCACTCAACAGCTTCCTTTGTCACCACTCATCACATTCTTAATTCATTAGTTACAGTATCCCCAGCTCAGCACACAGCACCAATACCTCCTCACTTCAGCACTCAGCACATCTTCAGGTTTGCATCCAGCACCTGCCTGACTCAGCCTACTATAACACTACTCATTATCATCATCTTAGCTTAGACCTCCAATCAGGTCAGCATTGAGCAGAACTGTATGAATCAGCATTGGCTACCTCTACAGCTCAGCACTAAGCCTGTCCAGGCTATTAAAATCAGCACTCGACAGCTGTTGTCCAGAATAATTACCACCTTCAAAATTCGTCTAAATCAGCACTCGGCATCCTTTCAGTCTGTCCATGTCCACTTGTACCCATATAAGCACCATTCAGTCCTCAAGTCAGCAGTCAGCACTTGTGAGGGTTGGCAGAGTAAGATTGGTGTGTGTGTAAGATATATTTATTTTATTCAGTACAGCAGAATGTTCAATAAAAAGTTCTAATGAGAAAAAATATTTTTAAAGGATGTTGAATTACAACTGTGTCGGTGTGTTAATTTAGTGGCCAGTATCGGCCTTGAACCCATTACACTAAGAAGCTTCGATCCCATCAGGAGGAGCAGGAGAAGGTGGAGGAGGAGGAGGAGGTGGAGGAAAGCAATGGCAGGAGGTGATGGAATGAAAGAATAATGACTTAGAACTTGTAAAATAGGGAGATTTTTATTAAGAAAAAAAGATAAAATCAGCTGCCTGCATAATCATGTTCATAATGAATAATAATAATTATAATAATAATAAAATAATAATAATAATAATAATAATAATAATAATAATAATAATAATAATAATAATAATAATAATAATTCCTTTAGATGCTATTATACAGATTTATGTATTATAAAACAGTGCTAAGCTTGTGGTAAAAAAAAGGAAAACAAATTTTAGGGTAAAACAAACGAGTGTTACTAGAAAACACTCCACCATCTAGCATTGACAGGATGAAGAGAGTGGTCTGGCGCCCCGCCTCGGCCTCCCCACCCCGAGGCGCCTCGTGAAAGACTGCTCAGGTCATTTTGGTCGTTTTATTAGCAAAGTGTGGCTGCAAACAATCCCAGGAGCTCCAGCGGACATCCTGGAGGCCACGAGTGTTGAGGGCGTCGCCGGTGTGGCCCGAGCAGCGGCGAGGCGAGTGACGGGTCAGGGATCGGGTGGAGGCGCAGCTCGGGGTGGCGGTGCACGGGGCCACGCGCGGGGAGGGGCAGTTTGGCGGGGCGGGAGTGACTAAGCAGAGTGACAAACCCCAGCTGGTGATAACATGGTTAGTCCTTCCACTTCCAATAGTTGAGGTCAGACTAAACAATATAATAAAAATCGACTAAAATCACGGAACGCGCAGTTCACGTCTTGCGGCCGATGAGGGCGGCGGCGGCGGCCAGTCATCAGCGCCTGTGGAAGGGGCAGGAGGATGAAAGACGACTCAAAGTCTCCCTTCGCGTGAACCATTTATGACAAAATGGTGAGACTTGTGGGGTGAGAACAGAGACTGCTGATCCGACAACTATCCATGGAAGGACAAGCTTAGGAGGAAAAATACAGAAGAGACTGGAAAGCCTTCATCATCCCTTCCCCAGAGAAATATAAATGGCAGCCATCTTGGGATGGCTCCGAGTCCACAAGCCAAGAAGAGTTATCGCTGGGGCACCGCCATCAGGATCCACTGACTTCACTTTCAAGGAGTTCTCAAAGATTTCGGCAAATTTGCAAATGGTCTGGTGACAGATTCCCAAAGACTTCAGCAACGTGGAGTTAGTTCTGAGTGGCCCGGCTGGCGGCTGTACTATGTAGAGACACACAAGGAACAGGTGGGTATTCTAAAAGATACAACCATTAAAATACATGCATCACCTGCTGTGTGTGTTGTTCCTTTGCACTGTGGCTTTGCATAACCGCAAGTCTCTCAAACACACACACACACATACACACACTCGGACACACACTGATGCACATGCACACAAATGGACATACATTTAATCTCAACAGTGTCGCTGTGGGAGTCACCAACATCTAAAACCTGACATGAGGCACTCTATTGAAAGCTAAGTGTCAAGAACCAGCAGCCACTCAACATCCTATACACACACACACACACACACACACACACAAACACACACACACACACAGGCACACGGCCAAATCATAGAGAGCCCACAAATATGATTAAAAATTTTCACATACATCATCACAGAAATGTACAGAACTTGTGTCCTTTCTTCAGTAAAATCCAAAAGTCCATTGAGAAAAAACTACAGAAAAAACATAAAATGACAAAAAAATATACACTGGCAAAGTCCTACAACTATAGATCCTAAAAATTATGCAACAAAGCAGATTTTAATTTCTAATATTGCCTTATCTTTAGAGACAAGAAAAGTAATTATAACAGAATTTTAGGAAATCAAGAAAAAAAGTGAAAAATAAAGCTGATTTGCTGACGTGCCGACCGATAAAATGACGTCAGTAGTCTTGGATCCGATAAACAGTGACAGCAGCAGCAGCAGCAGTGGCAGCAGCAGCAGCAGTAGCACAGCAGCCTCTCACCAGCACCACACAAGGACTCCCAGCACACATTCCTCTTGTTAGCTATCTACAGTACAGGTTCTGGCAGTGTCTGAGAGAGAGAGAGAGAGAGAGAGAGAGAGAGAGAGAGAGAGAGAGAGAGAGAGAGAGAGAAACACCATTAGCTACAACCACCTTGAAAATAATAAGTTTGACATCGAGTGAGAAAAAAAAATCGCTGACATGTATAAAACTGTCTTGGAAACAATGATAACTTCTGGCAATGATCATCTTGGAAATATTAATAGTTTGGCATTTGGGAGAGAGAAAGAACATGAATGACCAGAATAACTTCAGAAAAAAAGAAAAAAGCATTACATATTACACGAAACTTAAACTTCTCTATACATGGAAGAGGATGAGGACAAAACTGGAAAAGGAGACATATGTAACATCTTGGGGCACCTCACCAGCATTGGTCTACCAGAGATGGGAGTTAGTAAAGATGGGGAGGGTCCAGAAAACTAATGATGGGCAGCCTCCTTCTCCTTCTTCTTGTCCTTCTTCTTCTTGAGGAAGCTGGGTGTACGCAGTCCCTTCTTCTTCTTCTTCTTGTCCTTGGAAATGGAGTCATCTGTGAGGGAGGTGTCCTTGGTGGGGGAACCCTGTGGAGGAGGAGGAGATGAGTATGGGATAGGGAGAGGAGAGGAGACTTGCTTAGAGTGTGTGACAAGAAGAGAAAGAGGAGAGGAGACTAGCTTACTGTGTGTGACAAGAAGAGGAAAAGTAAGATAAGGGAGAAATAGAGGCAATGTAGGGAGATGAATGAATACCGGACAGGGAGAGAAAGTAAAGATAAAGACGTGAGGTAGTATGGGTTGAGTGTGGGGCAGGGAGAGGAAGGATAAGGTAAGAGTGAGAAGGGAGAGATAAAGGAGAGAAGGGGAGGCAGTAAGAGATTATTAAGTGTGGAGAAGGGAAGGGAAGTAGGTAGAAGAGAAGGTGAAATGTTATGATTGGGGGAGACAGAGAAAAATCAAATAAAAGAAAGATGCTTTGGTTATTGGGAAGCAAGTACAGCACCAGTAAATATATAACAATGAAGAATTAAATATGGGAACAGTGCAAATAACAAATAAAAATACGAATATAACTAAAACTCACACACACGCACAAACTCACACACACACACACACACACACACACACACACACACGGGGACATACACACATTCACTCACCTCTTTACTGCTGTGGGAGAGTGTGCTGTGGTGTGCGTCATCGTCACCATTCGCCACAGTCTCCCCTGGAAGAGACATTGAAAGGGAGTGTTAGTGACAGAAAACAGGTGGGGGATTGCTGCTACTGGTGCCCTTGGGGGAATGGCGAGGCTTCTGTGCTACGAGGAACACACACACATACAAACTTACATTCACACACACATACACACACACATGTACAGAACCAAAAAGTTATCATCAAACAGTTATTCGCACAAATGGATATCAAAATTTTGTTAGTAGTAATCTAAAAGTAAAGCATTCATGACACATATAAGAAATCCAATGGCTAAAAGTATCATTTTCTGAAACAAGCATCCTCACACACCACTCAGGTAAGAAGGAATAGTATTAATTAGACTCGAGGTAAATGACATGGTTATAACAATTAGAATATGGCATTACACAACA
The DNA here is from genome assembly GCA_020233015.1 of Callinectes sapidus. NCBI lineage: Eukaryota > Metazoa > Arthropoda > Malacostraca > Decapoda > Portunidae > Callinectes > Callinectes sapidus. The sequence goes on along the minus strand of CM035213.1, from coordinate 2,038,360 downwards.
GGTGATCAATGTACGTCAACAAGCTTAAGTATTAATGCAGAGACACTAGTGCTAGATGCGGCCGTCACTGAGAGAACTTGCTAGCTAGAGGAGATGAGGCAGCTGGCTCTAGTCCTGAGGTGCGGCTCCAAACACTGTGCAAAGCTGACTGCAAAGACAGCTGAAGAGTAAGGAACCAGGAGATGATAGCACAAGCTGTCCCGCTCTGATCACCACGCCACACTCTCTCCCTAAGCTACTGGGAATTTAATCTTAACCAATTACATGTACTTAGTTTCTACTTATGACATGTTTTGATGGGTCTGTCACGACTTCAAGCATAACACTGTCACATTCTGAGCAACACTCTCAAATGTCCTTCAGTCCAGCTTGTGTCCACACTGCTATGGCTCAACACAGACTCCTCATGCAGCAACCATTCCCACCAACACAGGAGTCCATTCCAAAGCCAGTCAGCCACTCTGGTGCCACAACCCGGGAGTCACCAGGCTGCCTCAGGACGGCTGCACCAGGACACCTTGCCTCACCACCACCATCACCACCTCACTGGGTTGTGATGATGTGACAACAGGACCTATTCATGATTTCTCTTTGAAGTTTGGTATAATTTCACAACATCCAACTGTTTAATTTTGTAAGTCTCAGTGGTCTGTCCAAACCAATCAGATCCCACACCTGCCACACACCCACCAGCAGGCCACATGTGACACTCAGGGGTTCCAGCAGCCTGGCCACACCACCACTGGGCTGCCATGCTGGGCTGGGAAAGTGCTCTCAGCCACCAGGGGAAGCCACACTGTATATTCAAGGTCAGACACTCAGTAATGTCACTCTCCACCACTGTACTGATTCTTCCCATATCCAAGTCCTCTGATCTGAACTGTTATGCTCTTCAGACTGTCACCACTCAGAGGATTTGAGTGACAAGGAACACAGAACACACTGGTGGTGAACAGGTTACTTGACTTCTCACCATGGCAATACTGAGTGGACACAACACACAGCAACACAAGGCAGTCAGCGCTCCACTGCAACTCAAGACTCACGGGCTCACACTGGCATCAGCAGACATGTTTACACTGACTCATCCAAGTGTTCATTCAGACTCAAAGAAATGCCAAGAAAATCTGCCCACATCTCATCAATAAATACAGAGAATGTAGCAGTTTCTTTTGGCTTATGGATGCTGGGAGTGCAAGAGAGAACAGAACACTACATGGAAGCAATCACTGCAACTTTTCCACATACTGATTCATAACCAAAGAAATGCCAAGGAAACTTGCTCACATCTCATCAATAACAGAGAACATAGCAGTTTCTTTTGGTCTTTTGATGCAAAAGAAAACAAAACACAGCAAGGAAGCAATCACTGCAACCTGCCACAACCTAGGAGTGCAGCAAGCAGAACCTGATCGTTCTACCAACCTCTCTCGTCGACGCAGGGGAGTCAAGTCAGCACCTCTGCCTCGGCTTGTACTACGGCATGCACTGAGCTAACGGGAACCCGAGTTTTGAGAGGAGTCAGGCAAGAGTGCAGCCCAGTTATACAAATTCACATGATCTTGGGGGGCCTTTTGTGAGTTGAGGGGCAAAGGAACTGAATGAGACTAATAACTGACATGTTCTGGGGAATCTTATGAGACTTGAGAGGACAAAGGAACTCTATGGAGGAATTTAAGAAATTTCTTCATCCAAAACATGTAATAGAAATCATGAATTGTGTTTATAGTTTTAGAAATGAAAAAGGAAAAACTAGAATCATTCTATGACAAACTAAAACAAACTAATAAAAAGGACATAATATGCAAAAAATTAAGAGACTGCATCTACACCATCATAACAAACATCAACATCATCATCGGCAGCAGTGGCAGGCCCTAACTCAGCTCTACAGGCACTAGGGGGAGGGTCAGGGCATGGGAGGCAGTGGGTGCGGGTGGGGGAGTCCCAAGCTACAAGGAAGTGACCACGTACCCCCTCCCAGAAACTGTGCCACTTGCCAGGGAGGAAGAAAGTGCAGATCAACAACAAAGTACACGTTAGGGCTGTATTCAGAAACACTCCTGCCTGCGCCTCACCTCTACTACTTTCATAAGGCTTTACTGCATGTGACACAGGTTTTCAAGAGTGTTTCTATTGGTCCAGGAAAAGATTAACAATATTTCTCCATCATTAACAGGAGAAACACTCCTGAAACCCTGGCTTGTCGTCTCTGTGGCCTTTGAAAATAGTCGTGGTGAGGGAGTGAAATGTTTCTGATATGAGCCTTCATGTCACAAGTCACCTGAACAACACCTGACTTGATGCTTCACTTTATGCTTAGTTACACAGTGAAATGTTGCTTTAGTTTTTAGTGTGTTTGTACATTAATCCCTCCACTGCTCTACTTGCCTTCTGTAAATACTTGAGAACTGAAAATATTGCTTCCTTGGACACACATAAGATGCCAGTTTTGTTGTCACTTTGGAAAATATGGTTTGCTAGGATGAACGTACAAGAATGTAGAACAGGAAGTCATCTCTTGTATACAAAAGTAGAGACCAATACACAAATAAGTTCAAAAGTTGCAGGTGGTGATAAACTTGTCTGGCAGTGGAAGGATTAACTGTAAGAACACTCAGACCAATTTGTTTATGCAATCTCAAGTTATTCATGTTACAAATGTATAAAAAAAAAAAAAACTGGCTTGCTTTTCTACATTTAAATAAGACTTTTAATAAGTTTTACTTATTTAGTCCATTAGTTAAACAAATTCTTGATCTTTAGTACAAAAAAAAATATCAGTACCAAAAAAGTTGAATAACAAAAAGAAAACACTGAAAAAAAAACTCACAAAACAAAAAATCTATCTTTGTTAAAACACTGACAAACATTTAAAAAAAGACAAAACAAACAAAATATTGATCACAATTTACAAAAGTGAGAGATTAATCAAAGTTTCTTACCTAAGCTTAGAATACGTGTCTCCTTTGCTTAATTCCCACAGCAGCTCAGCTAAACACCACAACACCACAACACACCAAACAACACTTCAATACTCCTCAGATTCTCCCAACATCTTTACAAACACTGCATCTTTTTGGGAGTGTGAATGAATGCATGTGTTTGTGAGTGTGTGTGTGTGTGTGTGTGTGTGTGTGTGTGTGTGTGTGTGTGTGTGTGTGTGAATGTGAGTGATGTGGTTGGTGTTATTTAAATAGAGACATAAAGACAATGCTGTGAGAGTAATGTGTTGAAGTTTTGTTCTGTTGTATGGTGAAAGGAAGGGAAACGGAAGGAATACATGGAAATACAGTAGGAAAGAATGAGAATTGATAAGAGACTGAATGAAAGAAAAGATGACAAAGAATTATAAGAATGGAAAAATAAGAGTGCAAAGGTATTTCTCTGTTCGTATGCTTGGAAGGAGTGGAACAGAGTGAATAGAAGGAGTGAGTAAAGTAGTGAGTGTGTACAGAGGGAATGAATGGGTGTCTGCAGTGTGGATGAGGGTGTGTGAGTGACTGGATGAGTACAGGACAGATTGAATGGATGGGTGGGTGGGTGAGTGAAGGAGGGCAGGAAGCAGCGACAGGCAGCTCCCATCCTTACCTTTCCGAGAGAGGGACCAAGAGCGGCGCTGCAGAGCGGAGCGCTTCTCGGCCGCCACTGCACACCACACAAGGACAACAACATGCAGTTTAAGGTTAGTCACGGCCATGCAGGATGCAAAAAAATAAACAAAATATAAGAAAAATAGAGAACACACACGCATCTAATACTGAAATGCAAATTAAAGGAACACTGTGTCTGCTACAAAAGTGACTGGAAAAAGATGAACTAAAACTATTCATTCACAAGCACAGCTGCTGAGGTCTGCACTCAAAGCTAAGGAGGTAAATCAATGGATAACTACTTTATTTTGCTGTGGTTTAGTCTGCTAGTTAATCTACGTTGAACTGGAGGATGAACTAAGTTAGTCTTTTAATCTCTACTAATTAAGGAAAAGATTAAACTTCCACTAAATTCTATTTATCAGTCAACACTACAGTACAAAACTATGACAAGGCTGTATGGTGTGAGTAATGAGGAGACTGAAGCTTCAAGAGGAGGTGAGGAAGTCAGAGGATGGAGGAGGATGTGAGAGATTCCACATCACAGGAATAGTAATACGGAAAGAGATGATTCTTGTGGACATTAGATGAAGGAAGATGTGATAGATTATTAAGGTGTCACATGAGAAGGAATACAGGAATCAGGAGAAATACGGGAGAAAGAATGACGGTGAAAGTGGTGAGAGAAAAATACATGTGATAGTGAATCTTGGTTGAATTATCTAGTGCAAGGAGAAGAATGAGTGAAAAAAGTGAAAGAAAATCATGTGATAACAAATCTTGGTTGAATTATCTTTTAGTGCAAGAGAAAGGAATGACCAATAGTGAGATAAATGGTGATAATAAATGTGAGTTAAGTAATCTAGTGCAAGGAGAAAGAATATGTGAAGGTGGTGAGAGAAAGAGGCGTGTGAGGTAAGGTTAGTGCGACCAACAGTTTGCAGACACTTGTACCTTCTTTCTTATAGAACGCTGACTTGGAGCGCTCCAGGGGCGGGCTGGACTCTGACTCCGGCCCGGCCTCCTCCTCTGCCATGCCAAGGTGCAGTACAACAAAACAGACACAGTTAGCAACACACAGGCTACTCTCACCTCCTGTTTCCACTTTCCTCCACACCAACACTGCCACTTCTCCTAACACACGTCATTGTCGGGAAGTGCTGGGCCAGGATGTATTTGAAATTGTACTTTGGAGTTCAGCGTTGAATTTTTGAAGAATCTATTGTTTTTTTGGGGACAGTATTGTGAGGGAGTGTTATTTCTGAATGCATTTTAAATTTACCTTTGCATCATGTGAAGAAAATTGGAGGATATTCAATGACTTTTCTCAATACACTGTTCTAAATAAGTGTTGATTTTGAATGCATATTAAAATCACATGAAGTTTTACTTTGTATGCTTTGAAAAACTAAAAAGTTTCTATTCCTTTCTCAACACAGTCATCAAGAAGCAATGGTTCTGAATACTTCCTGAGTCAATATAAGTTAGGAAAATATTCTGTCTCTCTTCCCTCAACATACCACAACCAGAAATAGTTAACAATCCATCTTTTTCACTGAAATCATGGATTATTTAACCTCTCATCTGCATCATGATAATTTGAGAAAAGATCACCATTTTCCTCACTATAATGACTTTGAAATACCACAATACACTTCAAGGATAATAACACTTCCTGCCTTCACTCCTGACTGACGGTAGTTTGGAAAAGTGGCTGCCGTGATGCGAGACAGAGAAAACATGGAGCTGCCAATACTCATTCCAGGCCTTTGATTCTAGTCCGGGGCTTGGCTAGCACAAACATGTTCATTCCAACACAAATTATAAGGTTAATGCTTTCTATGTCATTCCCAAACAAGTTACGTACAAACATGACTCATTACTCTACAAATTTATAAGGGCTCCGGTCCATCAATACAGGTTCAGGACACTTCAGGTAAAAAAAAACACATCATTCAATAAGAAACAAATCCATTAAATATCGTGCAATGAAAACCAAAGAGGGACTAAAGTGCATGCTAGGGATAAGTTCAATAATATTACATACTCTACCACTACATATACCAGGAAAAACAATGCACTACATCAACCCTCACTCAGATGGACACTACACATCAATCCGCATGCAAGGCTGTGGTGTGACTAATATAAAAAATAAAGGTACAAGTTTAGTACATCTGACTTCATAATTCTGGAGTTCCTAGCAATGAAAGGCACAACAAACACCTTCATTACATTAAGATACACAGCAGAATCCTTGCATAACAGACCTATAGTGCATTAAAGTCCATCAAAATGAGACAATTCTACTTTATATATATACAGAAAGGAAGTACTTGTATGGAGGAAGATAAGCAGGAGCTGGATGAGGAAGGGGTGGAGAAAAAAGACAGGAGATGGAGAAAAAATAAGAGATCAAGGAACAGGGAAAAGTTAGATAGAGAAGAAAAAGGAGCTGATATAGGAGGATGAAAGGAGATTGAACGAGAAAAGGAAGAGAAAAAGACATGGAGAGAGAGAACAGGGGATGAATTAGGAGGGTTAGAAAAGATGGGAGAAAAAAAGGAGAATAAAGACAAAAAGAACAGAACATAAAGAATAAACAGGAGGAAGAGAATGTGAAATGAAAGAATGAGATAAGAAAGAAAAGAGAAACAGAGAGGAATAGGGAGGGAGAAACAGAGATGGAGGAGAAAAAAACATGGAGAACAAACAAGAAGAGGAAGAGGAGGAGGAGGAATCATGATAGCAAACAGGCTCAAACACACCAATGCAAACACACCCTCATTCCCACGGTAACCAGCAAACATAACCAACAATCAATCAAAACCACAACATAACAACTTGAACCATTCCCAAAGACTCTTACCCTCGCTGATGGTCAAAAGGGGGAGAGGGAGGGAGGATGTTACAGGCTCACCCACACAATGAATGATGATTAGACTATGTGTGTGTTATAAGGTGGATACTCGGAACTATTTTTTTCCTTTTCTTTTCTTGTTTTAGATGTGGATAATGAATGTGGGAGTTGTGTGTGTGTATATCAAAGGGAATTCATAAGTAGATGATTATGATTTGTATTTTGTTTTCTTTTTAAAGCCATTAAAAAAAAACTATGGGTAATACATACTTATATATTAAAAAATTCACAAACTAGAAGGAATATTAACTGGGAAAAAAAAAGGGAATTATCTTGCTAATATTACTTGAAAAATCTTAACAAACTTTAATGTTAAGATCTACAGGGCATGGAGGTAAAAACTTAATGTAAAACCAGTCCACACACACACGCACACACACACACAAAATTGAGTCATCTACAGAGCATCTACAAAAATTCTTAAAAACTTCAACTAGGCGACTTAAGAATTCTTGTACACGCCACCTGTTTCCTTGCATTGGCGTTAAGGTTACGCTACAACTCAGCACAGCCCTACCCTGCCTGTTAGTGTGGCAGAACCCTCAGCTCACACATCAATTCTGCACCTTCATCATTCCCCTTCACACTGAACCACATAACAACCACTCTTCTTCATGTGTATCTTTGACGATGAGTAGAATGAAGCAGCAGTAAATGATAGAAGAATGAATAGAAGATATGAAAATAAAAGGAATATATGTTGGAGTATTAGAGGATGAGAGAGGATGAAAAATGAGACAGGCTAAGAGGAAAAAAGAAAGGTGAAATAAAGGTGATGTGGAAAGAATAGACAGCACAAAAGAACACTTGAGGAGAAAAGGAAAAGGAGAAGAAAAGCTGATAGAGATGGCAAGGTAAGAACAGAAACTAGGATGAAAAATGTGACAGGAAGAGGAAAAGTTAAAGAAAATGTAGATGAAATGAAGATGATGGGGGGAAAGAAATCACAAAAAAAAAAAAAACACTTGAGGGGAAGAGGACAAGGAGAACAGAAGTTGGCAAAAATAGCAAGAAAATAACAAATGAGGGAAGAGTAAGAACAGAAGCTGAGAGAATGATGGTGGTGGTGGTGGTGTCAGTAACTGGGGAACACTATCAACACCAGTGCAGTAGTGAGGCTTGATGGTATGTGGACTGAGAGCTCCCCACCAGTACAACCATTACAGAGGAGCACCACCAATGCACACCGGTAATTAGGAGACCCCAGTGCGTGAGGTTAGTGGGGTCTTGATGGCACTGCTAAGAGGACCCCAGTGTGAGGTTAGCGAGATCCTACAGAGGTCCTCGCTACAGTTAGGACCCCAAAGTGAAGTCAGTGAGGTCTTAGTGGCAGTGCTTAGTTACAATCCCAGTGAAGTCAAGTCTTACTCGGCAATGCTCGTGTCTCAGCAGTGCCGGAAAACTTCATCCAGTGTGTTACTGTGAAGGGTTCAGCTACTACTACAGGTTTTATCACTTGAAGTCCTCAGTTTAAGCTGCCTTTAAAGGGAATGTCATCAGCTGTTACCTCTGTGGACTCTGTTACTGTGTGATGTCTCAGATAGTGTGGGGTTGAAATTGAATTTTGAGTGTTGTTTGTAGGAGATGCACCAGCCATGGGGAACAAATTTATGAGGAAAGAGAAAGGTCCACTGAGGTCCAGTCTCAAAACTTAATAAATCATAGTAGAAAAAATTGGAGGATTTGAATGACATGATTTGTGTATGTTCAAATATCTGTCTGAATTGTGTTGCTAAATGTAGTAAATCAGAATTATTCAAGTCACTTAACACAGAACAGAAAATGAAGTGAAAAACACTAATGACCACCACTTTGTCTTTCCAAACATTGCAATGTATGGAAGAACAAGATGGTGTTTGATAAGTTTCGTGTTGTTCCTATTCTGTGTGGATGTGCAGCAGCGACTGTAGAAGGCAGCTTAACCTTGAGTCCTTACAAGTCCTCACAACACCGCTTGTTTTAGTCACCGCAGGGAAGAGTCAAACAAAGTCCAGAGTTTACAGTGTCATTGGGGATCACTGGAAGCCCTCTTGTTTCACACCTTGCAATTCTAGTGATATTTTCTCTTACTCTTTATCACTTTATTAATGAATTTTTTAGGTTTTCATCCTTCATGTTTATTCAGTTATTCAGTAATCCTCTGAATGCTTCTTGCAAATTAAGTAACAAATCAAAAGGATAAAAGTCAAGATATTTATACAGAGATTTGATGACATTCTGCAGCTTCTCTTTCCATTCTATTGGACTTAGAAATTGGGTATTTGTTGATCTTTTATGAGACAGCAAAATCATAAAAAAAATCTGAGAACAGACAAAATCAAACCAAACTAGTCAGCAAATTCATGACCCAAAATTATGTAAAAATGAAAAATGGATAAAAATCAATATTTACATTCCTGTGATACCCAGAAACTGTAAAAACCAGAGGGCTTCCTGATTTAGTAGAGCACACGA
>CM035213.1:1971596-2018417 GCA_020233015.1 Callinectes sapidus | reverse complement strand
TTAACAAAAACTAGTGCTTTTCATATTCTTTCAGTCACTAAACTGGATGCTTCCCTTAAAAGAAACAGAAAACCCAATACACACCATCATCACACTTATACAAACACACACCACCATCACATCACCAGCAGGACTCACCAATAAGTGTCTCAGTGAGGGCCAGGGATGTGGAGGTCTCTGTCAGGGTTCTCAGGGCATCACTCTGTCTGGTAACACTGCCTCCACCTTGCTCCACCCCGTCCTTAACAATGTCGCCTTGTTCCGCTCCCCTCTGATTGCAAGACGTAGGTTTAGAATGCATGGAAGTTGGGAAATAATTAAGGTTTTTAATGTTACTCTTGATTTTTTAGAGATCTGATTTAATAGTGACAGTCTAATTCTTTCTCTTGTCAAGTTAAGATAAGATTACAGTGCATTGAAAAGTGAGACAATGGATGGTTACATCAAATCTTCGTGTATTTTCTCTATTTTTCCCATTAACAACTGATAATCTAATCTTCTCTCTTCTAAATTTTTCTTTCTTTATTCCTACTAATAACTGACAATCTGACATCTGCCTTCTGAATCCAAGCTCTTTCTTTCTTTTTTCCTGATGATAAATGACAATCTAACTTTCCCCTTTTGAATTTAAACTCTTTCTTTTTTTCTATTTATAACTGACAATCCCACCTTCTCCCTTCTGAATCCAAGCTCTTTCTTTTTCCTATTCACAACTGCAAATCTAACCTTCTCTGTCCTGTCACAAGGTCAACATAAAAATATACATAATCTCCTTCAGCTGGTTCTCTTTGGGTTACAAGTCTTTCATCAAGCAAACCAATGAATAATACAGTGCACAGAAGTTATATATAAACAGATGTTATTATCTGGTGTGGTATGAAGTTAGATTAAGTTAGACAAGCTTGGGTTAAGGTTTTGTTAGGTAAGATTAGATTAGGTTAGGTAAGGTTAAAGTTAAGTTAGGTTAGATAAGAGATTAGGTAAGAGTAAGTTATGAGCAATAGATGATCACATTTTAACAGATAAGTATAAAACACAAAGTAAGATAAACTAAAGAGAGGGAAAGTAACAAGAACAATAACAAGTAGCTTACCTAACACCTACAAGGGAAACAGGAGGGAAAACAGCTGCTTAAATACAAGTAACAAAAGATAACAAGTAGTAAAAAAACACAATTGGGCAAGGACATGTAGTAACAACATGTGACAACAACAGGTGTATCAACAGGTAACAAGAGGCCATTACCTGTCTATGGGGAGGGAGTGTTGGCTGTAGGGGAGGAGGTGGGGCGGGGCAGGATGCTAAGTCGTGTGGGGAGCCTGCACACGGGAGGCGACTGCCAAAACGATGCACTCCAGCCAGGGCTAAACAGTGCCGCCCACCACCACCACCACCACCACCACCGTAGCCACCACTAACTAAGCTCCCATCGCTGGCACCGAGATGCGTGTCTGTGTGGAGTGTGAGGTGGGGAGTGGTGAGGCAGTGAGGCCAAATCCTGTGTTGTGTGTGCCCTGTTCCAACACTGATAGGGACAAAACATCCACCTCTCTCTCTCTCTCTCTCTTTTATACAATGTGGGCTTTTTATGGCAATTTACAGGCCAAAGGAGACCACCTAATTGAGGCCTCCTATCTAAAAGCCAACCCATTTAGGAACCGCTACCCTGAGTGGATGCCCAATCTCCCCCTCGGACTATGGCCAAAATTTGAACCCATGTACATTAGGATCTCTTGGCCCCTATAATGCATATCGTTTGAGTGTCTTATGATACAGAGGTTCATATCTTGACTGCAGTACCCTCTTGAGTTTCAGAGGCTAAGGACACACTTGTTGCATCTTCATTACATTCCAAAGGCTCTAGTGAAAGATATATGCGTTTTGATGGTGTTTGGTTCAAGTGACACATTAACAAGATTTCTATATTATCAAGGGAATAACTCAAATGAACTCAACTAATCCTCTCTATGAGCCTTGAAAGTAGTTGTGGTGAGAGTGCTAAACATTTCAGAATACAAGTCTTGGTCCTTAAGTTTAATGTTATGCCTTTGGAAGATAGCAAGTGTGGAGTCAAGAGAGTACTGTAGACAAAAGATGAACTAATGGCTCGTATCCTTAAACCGTTCTTTGCTTCACCTCTGCTCTTTCAATAGCCTGTATTTAAAGTGACACAAGTTTTTAAGATGATTTTATGGTTCTCGAGGCAGAATGATAAGATTTCTACATCATTAACTGGAAAAACACTCTTGAAAAGCCTACTAATCATCTCTGTGGCCTTAAAAAATAGTCATGGTGAGAGAGCAAAGTGTTTCTGAATATGAACCAATGTGTTTTGAAGTTTTCTCTCTCTTACTTTATCACCAACCCATCCCAACCAGCACACATCACTTAACACTCACACACACACCACACCACTAATGGCACTACACAAAAGCTGAACTAAAGTATTTCAATGTTCCCTCCTATGACATAACCCCAGCCACCACACACCACACCACTAATGTCCAGAGTACTATGATGTATTCGAAGGGACAAATATGGACTATGCAAAAGCTGAACTGAGGTATTTGATATTCCCTTCCATCATATACTAACCCCAGCTGCCACACACACCACACCATAACCCCTCCAGTACTATGACCCATTTTTACCATTAGTTTTCGGTGTGATCAGATGATTTTATTGACACTAGCAAGGGTTTATGGAGGTTAGAAGATTAATGACCAGAGTCTTCACTATCTTAACCCCCTCATAACTTTCTGAAGCTGTACAAAATCACTGAACAGTAAAAATAAATATAAAAACTTGTCATGGTACTGAAGGGGTTAAAGTCCAGTGAGTTATGGTGTGCTAAGGAACATCGGCAAACTTTACAAGACTGAAGCACATTTATCACACTGGTAGACTTAGGACTATGATTATAAGGTTTCTAAACAGCTGGATACCTTACAAACCTCACTACCTTGCTAATTAAGTCAGGTAAGAGGTAGACCATTAATGGACTTTTATCCCTGTATTTACATTTTTACAGGATGTTAGGTTGATCTAAATAATACCTCAGGCTTATTTTTATATTTAGAGAGCATGGCCGGTGTTCTCAAGTGGTTGGGTCTCTCATCTTGCTAACAGGCTGTAGTGGAAGTTACTGGTGTTTTCAAGGATTATTTCTTGATTTAATGATAGCTTGATAGGTTAGGTTAATGAGGTTTTCAGAGTGTTTTCATGATTCCGGTGATAGTTTAACAAGTTCTCTATTGGTTCATGATTTAATAGTTCTAATGAGCTAAGGAGGAAGTTATTGGTTTTCACGGGTTGTTTGTTATGCTATGACAGGAAAAGAAGGTTTGTTTGTTATGCTATGACAGGAAGAAAAAAAAATTGACTTATGCTATGAAAGTAAAGAACAAAATCTGTGACCTCTGACAACAATACTGATGAGAGAGCAAAGCATTCGAAAACACAGGCCTTTAACAAAACACAAAAGCACAAATCACACCTACAGAACACAAAAACACACACACACACCTACCTATAAGTCTGTACAGAAACTTCCTGGTCTGCGGTGATGGGCTGGGCGGCAAGGAGGTTGTGTTGGTGTGTGGTGCCGGGCCAGTGGTGGAGGGGGTGAGTGTGTCCTGGGTCTCCTGGGGTGTTGGGGTGAGTCTGAAGGATTGCTGGGGTGATGTGTCAGTTCCCTCACCACCAGTAATGCCTGCTGTGGTCTGTGGGGTGACAGTTCAGTGGTGTCAATGTTTCAGCATTAATTTTTGTAGTTATTGACAGTATACTTATGAAACCTAACGAAGTCTAACTTTACACACACTATTCAAAACTTAACCTAACTTAATTAACACAATTGAATAAATATTGCTCTTAACAAAACCTATAATTCTAGATAATCCTTCAGGCTTCTTTAGAGTCTAGAGGCTTTTTTCCTTTATCTTCTTCTAGTGACTCTTTGTCAGAAACCCTTTTATATTTAATAATTAAAAAATTAAATAAAGCTTTTGAACTACTAGGTAAATACACCTGAAAATTCATAAAAAAAAAAAACTTCACACACACACATGCACATCTGAAAACTCAAAAAAAAAAAAAAAAAAAAAAAAACTTCAAACACACACCTGGAAATCTGTGCGTGCGTCAATCACTAATCCAAACGCACAGGAGTCGAGGCTGAGAGAGTGCGGCGGTGAAGAAGTCGAGTGGGAATGGCGTGGATCTGACAGCAGCTGGTGGCCCTGTCCTCGCACCCCCGCCTCCATCCTTAGCAGGGGCAGCGGTGCATCCCTAAACCTGAGTGATACATTGGTCATTGTTCAGAAACAATTTGCTCTCTTATCAAAACTACTTTGCAAGACTGCACAGATGATTAGCAGGATTTTCAAGATTGCTTCTTCAGTTAATAATGCAGGAATCATGTCACTCTGCCTCTAGAACAATAAAAACATCTTTAAAAAAAACTTGGCATATATTTAAATAAAGCCTTTTGAAATAGTGAAGGTGAAGCACAGAAGTGTTAAGAAAACAGACCATAGATTCCTGCTCATCCTTCAGAGGCGTACTAGTGACTGGAATGAAGACACCGATGCCTGCTTGTCTTTGAGAGTAACAATGACTACAATAGTATGACTTGTGCAGAAACTTGACTTGAATGATCTCTATGTGTGATGGCGGGACTGGGGACAGGGCAACGTTGGGAACTAAGTGTTTGAATTGACACACTGCTGCTTGGCTCTCCGGTGATGGGGAAGGACTGAAGTGACGGGCTGTGGATGACCTGGTGACCTGACTTAACCTTACCACGATGAAGAAAGTGAAAAATTAGACAAAAAAATAAAGTAACAAGATATTCTGAAACAAAACAACAAATACCCCGATAATTCACCGGAGACACAACAACATCCCACCGAATCACAGAAAGACCTGACATCCAGACCAACCTGAATATGACAGACCCACATAATTACCGCTCTCACCTCTCCTACCCTTCCTGTTTCCACACCAACATCCACACACACTTGTACTCACACTCTCACACAAAGAATTCCTTGGTAGAAAAGTGGAGCGCATAGTGACATACCTCTGGTGGAGTCATTTTCCTGGGGCGAAACAATACCCTTCCTCTCCTCCAGCTGTTTCTGCTGCGTGGCCCCACTGCTGCCAACCCAGGCGAGAACCCTTAGTTCATTCTTATTTATTTATTTTCTTTATAAATCTTAAACAGACAAGATTATAAAGAAAAAAAAAAACGGATAAATAGCGTTTATTGAATGAAAATTATAAGCGTGAATGTAATCTCGTGATTGATAAATGAATACATGAAAAGTTGACGGTCATATTCCTTTCTAAGAGCAATTTTTCAGCTTTAGGAGTAATTTTACGAGTTATGGAGAACTTTAGAGCTAATCTTTATTTTGATGACATTTAGCTTTCACAATATACTCTGTTCACGATCACAAGAGGCACCACTTCTCACTGCCCAAGGATCCTATAGCATCTTTGATCAAACCTACCTAGACTACCTAAGAAACAATTGTTTCCACTTTCAAGGAAATGCCTTAAGGAAATATTTAAAAAATCTAGAGAAATGTAAAGGAAGCCGGCCTCTGTACACAATTTTTCTGCATTCATATACATATTTGTATATGCATAATTTTACACATAATAAATCTTTCATGATGATATTACAAACATATTCCAAAGACCCATACCATATATATATATATATATATATATATATATATATATATATATATATATATATATATATATATATATATATATATATATATATATATACTCGATTTCTTGGCTATGTCAAGAGAAACATGGAAAAATACAACTACTTTTTGGTCCGAGTGCCGGTAAACATGATTAGCGGCAAGCCTTGTTTCCCCATTAACTTTCGTGTTTTCTTTCGCTAATTCGCTTTAGTTTGACGTTTATGGGGTTATATACGTGTTCATCTATTGTCTATCTATGTTCCTTGTATATAACTTACGTGTTTTCTTAGCTGTGGCAAGAGAAACATGGAAAAATACGACTACTTGTTTCTTCGTAAATTTTCGCGTTTCTTTCGCTAATTCGCTTTAGTTTGACGTTTGTGGGGTTATATACGTGTTCATCTATTGTCTATCTATGTTCTTTGAATATAACCTACTCGATTTCTCAGCTGTGTCAAGAGAACCATTGAAAAATACCACTACTTTTTTGCTCCGAGTGGGGGTAGACATGACTTGCTCCTTCCACTCATTTTACGTGTGTTTTCTTTCGATAATCAGGTTTATTTGCAGCGTTTATGGAGTTATATACATGTTTATCTATTGTCTGTCTATGCTCTTTGCATACAATCTACTCGATTTCATAGCTGTGTCAAGAGAACCATGGAAAAATACAACTACTTTTTGTTCCACGTGCGGGTAAACATGGTTCGGTCGTCCTTGTTTCCCCATTAACTTGCGTGTTTTTCTTTCGCTAATTCGCTTTAGTTTGACGTTTAAGGGGTTATATACATATTCATCTATTGTCTCTCTATGTTCCTTGCATATTATCTACTCGATTTCTTACCTGTGGCAAGAGAAACATGGAAAAATACGACTACTTTTTGCTCCTAGAGCGGGTAAAGATCACTTATGGTCGGCCTTGTTTCTCCGTTAATTTTCGCGTTTCTTTCGCTAATTCACTTTAGTTTGACATTTGTGGGGTTATATACGTGTTTATCTATTATCTATCTATGTTCTTAGCATATTACCCACTCGATTTCTTAGCTATGTCAAGAGAACCATTGAAAAATACCACTACTTTTTGCTTCGACTGGGGGTAGACATGACTTACGGTCGGCTTTGTTCCTTCCACTTATTTTACGGGTGTTTTCTTTCGCTAATCAGGTTATTTGTGGCGTTTATGGGGTTACATACATCTTTATCTACAGTCTATCTACGTTCTTTGCATATAACCTACTCGATTTCTTAGCTGCGTCAAGAGAAACATGGAAAAATACAACCACTTTTTGGCAGCTGTTAAAATAATACTATGCTAGTTCCAGGCCAGCCATGCATGAGGGTGGGGGGGGTGTGTGTGGGGTGTCCGGCGGGATGGAGACAAGTCAGTGTGTCCTGGGGTAAGGTGCGGGGAGGTGCGCTGCGTCTAACCTATTGAAAAGCCTCTGCTTGAGCGGATACGGGCGATTTCTACCTGAAAAAACCCTCTGTTTAAAGTAAATAGCGGTATTTCACGATGTTTTTGCCGCTGTAGTGGCGTATTAAGACGATCTTTACCTGAAATACTGTAGGGTTCAAGTGACCAGCCGTGTATCAAGGTTTATGTAATGTGAGTCACCACCCAACACCCGCGGCGCCATCTTGGATTCTTATTTCATCGGTCATTTTAAGCCATATCTGTCAATTATTACAGGCTCATCTTGCCACAGTATGCAGCAATGGTATTAAGCTTTCATATGAGCCATTCAGACATAGCTTTCGTGGTCAAGTTTAAGTTTAATGAAGGTGGGAGTGAGATAGGAGGGGGGGCCGTACCCCACCACGGGGCCTCCGCCAGCCAGCTCATTTATCAGGATATTTTCTTTGTTTCTGGACTGTTTATTGGGATCAATAGTCAAATTTAACGCTTTCTATGAATACTGCGGTGAGTTTCAAGTAATTTCCGTGCGTGTAAGGGGTAGAGATAGCTGTGGTTGGCGTTATTAGGTTGGTAAATAAGAGGGGATTTTTGCGCTAAATTTCTTGGAACGCCCAATGCCCTTTTTTATTTAAGGCTGTATCAAGTTGTTATTATTTGCAAAAGGTAGTCCATATACAATGACGTTTTATGCCTAAATTTCAGTGAAATGAGTGGAGAGGAAAAGTGTTATTTAGCGGTGTCAAAGTTATATTAATAACTTATTTATCAGCCTGTCAATAGTTTATTTCTGCCTCTAACTCACTCTTAAGTGTTTAAAATAATTAAGAATAACTAATCAATTGTTTTGAAATGGGTTTTGGTTCCGTTGAAGTGGTAGTTAATGGATATTTAACGAGTGTTAAAAAGGGTAATTTTTATAAAACACGTTTTTTCCCGTAGAATTTCTTTAGAAATTCTGTTGTTAGGAATGTGTTTATACTTTGGGAATTAGTTATCCTATTTATCACGTCGGAACAGATACATTAGTTTGATCTGACATCGTTTTATCGAGGGGTCATTTTTAAAATGGTTTACGCTACGTAAATATTGAGCTGTGACGTCATCAGCTGTGACGTCATCAGCTGTGACGTCATAGGGCAGCGGGCGCCTCCATGCCCTCTTGCCTTCCTGACTTATATGCCATATATAGCATGAGTTACTGTATGCTTACCGTGTGTGTGTGTGTGTGTGATGCTGTAATACTGTTAAGTTGGCTCTCCATATCTAGCATTATGAAGTGATTTTTTCGGGTATTTTGAGGTGTGTGTGTGTGTGTGTGTGTGTCAGTGTGTGTGTGTGTGTGTGTGGTGCTGTAAAACTGTTGTATTGGCTCTCTATATCTAGCATTGTGAAGTGCTTTTTCGGGTAATTTGAGGTGTGTGTGTGTGTGTGTGTGTGTGTGTGTGTGTGTGTGCGCGCGCGCGCGCGCGTGTGTGTGCTTAATGAATAAGCAGGGGATAGATAATACGTAGAAATCTCTCGGTATATTGATGTTTGCTACAGGACCTGCCACATACAGATCTGATATCTTGTTGCAGCATCATCTTCCCTTCATTTCTTGTGTTGTAACCGAATGAAGTGAATGTATTTAACTGATGAACAATATTAATTTCCATCTCTTCTCTCCCCCGCGCCTCCTCCACCGCTGCTGCTGTTCCCGGTGACTAGCTACTGCACCAGGGAGGGGGAAAGCTTTACGACGGCTTCCAGGGGCAGGAGTGTGGCCACTGTGGGAGGCATGATGTTCGCCAACCACTCCTCCACCATCCCCTGTCCTGCTGCGCGGCGACAGCCGCCCTTAGAGCGGCAGAGTCACCATCCGCCCAGCCTGGCAGTGGTGGTGGCTTGCTGCTCTTTCACCGCGAGACCAGCAGGGCTGCTCTACTTGTCCGCCACCATGTATGCTGCTGCTCTCCTCCACCCCGCTGACCATCCCTTATTACTGAGGGTGCTGTGCTCCTTCCTGGCCGCACCTCCACCCACCCACTTGAAGCGCAGCCATTGTCGCCACAGCGCCATGACGAAACGCCTGCTTTACTCGCACCACCATTGTCTGGCAATAGCAGTCATGTATATTGTATATAATGTGTATGTATTTGCTCCACACAATAAACCTTTAAATAATAATATCTCGCTCGATCTTTCTTTAGGGTGTTCCCTGCAAACTTTCCTTTAGTGGCTGCCTCCCAATATCATGTTTCTTGAGTGGTGAAGTAAAAGTAAAAAAAAAAAATAATTTAGTGGACAAGAATATATCTATAGGAGATAGCGATGTCTTTACTACAAAATGAAGTCAATAACGACGCCCTAACATCACTCACTGCGTTGGTGGAGGATACCGTTTGTCGTTAATTAACAGCGACAGACGCCTGGTGGTGGTGTCGATACCGCGTCGTTAAAGTTTAATGACAGCATGGAAGGCAACTAGTGTCCGCCACTGGTCATTGGTGGCGGACACTGGTTGCCTTCCATGCTTTCCAATGGACGGTTTCACACTGGGCCACTGCAGTATCTTGACCAGGCAACGGGACACTTAAAACATTTCGGTGTCTCACTTCCGCAACTATCTAGTGAGTGGCGGACACACACTGGCAGTGTCAGTGTCCGCCACTCACTGTAGAGCTTCATGGTTTTGAATGGGAGCTTTCACACTATCTACGCCACCACCAGTGGTGACCAGTGTCCGACACCGCCACCGCTACTCACTGGCCAGTGGCAGCCTATCATCATGCTCAGTGACGGTCAGTTTCTCGTCTGGTAAAATACATTCTCTCAACTTTGTTATAGTCCCTGTGATGTCTTTCCTGACGTAGCTGAGAAGTTCTTCATATGACGGCTTGCTCATGCGAAAATAGTTGAAAACTTCTTTTCGTCTGCACACAAATCAGGGAAAAGTGTATGATGCACTCTTGTGTACATCCTTCAGGGTAATACATATAGGATGCACACACATGCACTTTCCTTTCTGCAGAGCGCCTCTTCCGTTTCTTTTTAGCCAGCAGGGTCCCTCCGGCTCGCCTGTGCCTGTGGGGCCCATGGAGATGAGCCTGATGAGGTTAGGCTAGCCGAGAATCGTCTCCACAGTGGGCCGGCTATAATTATACCATCCCGCCTTTATGGAATGATCTTTTGGGTGTCATATTGTCTCAAATCACTTATATCTTCTTGACATCTACCCCTTGCCCTACTTTTTTTTTTTTTTTTTTTTTTTTTTTTTTAAATCCCAATGCATTCAGTAATATCAGTAGACACGTACGTAATCACAATAAATTTGTCAGCGTCTTAATTATATTGATTGCAATCAGTAATAAACTTTAGTGAAAAAAGGATAGAAAAGGACAGATTTTGACTGTCCTTTTTTCAGGAAAAATTAAGGACAAACGGCCTAAAAAGGACAGACTGTCCTTAAAAGGACAAACATGGCAACCTTGCCCCACCCCTTCACTACTCTCCACTGTTGCTGCCCCCTAGTGTGCAGTGACGGCATGAACATTTTCCTCAATTTCGCCAATTCGATCACTTCATCCTTGCTTATAATGTCCTTGGGTCCACCCCAGCAGCAGCAGTCCTGTGGGTGTGAGGGCAGTGACGATGCAGCAACCTTGCCGCTCCTCACAAGACTCGCCATGAGCAATGACCCGCCACACACCATGCACCACCACTCCCCAGCCACTGTCTGTCATGAAGTGAGTCCTCTCACCCCTAAAGGACTCCCCTCGTACTACTGGCAGGGCCCTCTCACCCCTAAAAGGACCCCCGCCCCTCGTACTACTGGTACTGGCAGCAGTGTCTGTCTGGTGCTGCATGGCGCACAGCGTGCCCTCGTTCATGGCGAGTTGTTCAGCCCGGTGCCATCACAGTCAAGGGACCCCCGTACACACCACCCTCCACCAGACTCTATGGAAGGAGGAGTCTTATCTCCCAATCAGGACTCCTGCCCCCTCCCTCTGATGAATGGTAGACATTGATCCCTTGCTTATGGCGACCCCTTGCCTAGTGTGAGGCGCTGCAAGTGGATGACTATAGTGAAGCTTGAGCCAGGCCGCAAAGGAAAAGAAGGACCTGCTGCTGCCAGTTCCCTGCCTTGGGCCACAGGCCAGACCCAACAGCCACCTTCTCCCCCAGGCAGTGCGGCGCACAAGGCCGTCACGGCCCTACTACACCAATCTTGGCCGAAACTTTTCACTTTTTAAAATTTTGATCCGAATGATAAATCATCGATGGTACATGAAAAATGGCTTTGGTTTGAAAGTGTGCAAGACTCGACTGATCAGTGAAACAATTTGTATCTTACATGTTTCTTGCCGTGAATGTGTGTAATGTTCGTATGTGACAGGACAAAAAAAGTACTGCAATCAGATTATTTCGGTACCCCTACCTGTTAATTCACGCTCCTTACGATATGAGATCTTTTCATTAGAATAGATAGAATTGATTCTAGAATTCTCTCGATTTCCTTATGTCTTTAGACAACTCTTTCTTCATACAAAACTACATGCAACTAACTAACTATTCATACATTCTTCATCTAAAATATCAAGAAATAAAAATGAAAATAAAAATAAATAGAGAAACAAACCTTCAATTTCCTATCAGACTTTTTAGGGATTGGCATCTTTTTTTTTTCTATCACCTTTAATTCACTAGCTTCCCTTTCCTACACCTACCCTCGCTCCATCACTTCAAGCCACACTATCTTTCCTCTTGTAATTACATTTCATTATTTTACTTCCTCCTTATCATTTTATATTGGCCTTCTAATGTTTCCTTTACTACCTCAATCACAGCTATAGCTCTCAGCACTCAACAGCTTCCTTTGTCACCACTCATCACATTCTTAATTCATTAGTTACAGTATCCCCAGCTCAGCACACAGCACCAATACCTCCTCACTTCAGCACTCAGCACATCTTCAGGTTTGCATCCAGCACCTGCCTGACTCAGCCTACCATAACACTACTCATTATCATCATCTTAGCTTAGACCTCCAATCAGGTCAGCATTGAGCAGAACTGTATGAATCAGCATTGGCCACCTCTACGGCTCAGCACTAAGCATCTGTACAGGCTATTAAAATCAGCACTCGACAGCTGTTGTCCAGAATAATTACCACCTTCAAAATTTGTCTAAATCAGCACTCGGCATCCTTTCAGTCTGTCCATGTCCACTTGTACCCATATAAGCACCATTCAGTCCTCAAGTCAGCAGTCAGCACTTGTGAGGGTTGGCAGAGTAAGATTGGTGTGTGTGTAAGATATATTTATTTTATTCAGTACAGCAGAATGTTCAATAAAAAGTTCTAATGAGAAAAAATATTTTTAAAGGATGTTGAATTACAACTGTGTCGGTGTGTTAATTTAGTGGCCAGTATCGGCCTTGAACCCATTACACTAAGAAGCTTCGATCCCATCAGGAGGAGCAGGAGAAGGTGGAGGAGGAGGAGGAGGTGGAGGAAAGCAATGGCAGGAGGTGATGGAATGAAAGAATAATGACTTAGAACTTGTAAAATAGGGAGATTTTTATTAAGAAAAAAAGATAAAATCAGCTGCCTGCATAATCATGTTCATAATGAATAATAATAATTATAATAATAATAAAATAATAATAATAATAATAATAATAATAATAATAATAATAATAATAATAATAATAATAATAATAATTCCTTTAGATGCTATTATACAGATTTATGTATTATAAAACAGTGCTAAGCTTGTGGTAAAAAAAAGGAAAACAAATTTTAGGGTAAAACAAACGAGTGTTACTAGAAAACACTCCACCATCTAGCATTGACAGGATGAAGAGAGTGGTCTGGCGCCCCGCCTCGGCCTCCCCACCCCGAGGCGCCTCGTGAAAGACTGCTCAGGTCATTTTGGTCATTTTATTAGCAAAGTGTGGCTGCAAACCATCCCAGGAGCTCCAGCGGACATCCTGGAGGCCACGAGTGTTGAGGGCGTCGCCGGTGTGGCCCGAGCAGCGGCGAGGCGAGTGACGGGTCAGGGATCGGGTGGAGACGCAGCTCGGGGTGGCGGTGCACGGGGCCACGCGCGGGGAGGGGCAGTTTGGCGGGGCGGGAGTGACTAAGCAGAGTGACAAACCCCAGCTGGTGATAACATGGTTAGTCCTTCCACTTCCAATAGTTGAGGTCAGACTAAACAATATAATAAAAATCGACTAAAATCACGGAACGCGCAGTTCACGTCTTGCGGCCGATGAGGGCGGCGGCGGCGGCCAGTCATCAGCGCCTGTGGAAGGGGCAGGAGGATGAAAGACGACTCAAAGTCTCCCTTCGCGTGAACCATTTATGACAAAATGGTGAGACTTGTGGGGTGAGAACAGAGACTGCTGATCCGACAACTATCCATGGAAGGACAAGCTTAGGAGGAAAAATACAGAAGAGACTGGAAAGCCTTCATCATCCCTTCCCCAGAGAAATATAAATGGCAGCCATCTTGGGATGGCTCCGAGTCCACAAGCCAAGAAGAGTTATCGCTGGGGCACCGCCATCAGGATCCACTGACTTCACTTTCAAGGAGTTCTCAAAGATTTCGGCAAATTTGCAAATGGTCTGGTGACAGATTCCCAAAGACTTCAGCAACGTGGAGTTAGTTCTGAGTGGCCCGGCTGGCGGCTGTACTATGTAGAGACACACAAGGAACAGGTGGGTATTCTAAAAGATACAACCATTAAAATACATGCATCACCTGCTGTGTGTGTTGTTCCTTTGCACTGTGGCTTTGCATAACCGCAAGTCTCTCAAACACACACACACACATACACACACTCGGACACACACTGATGCACATGCACACAAATGGACATACATTTAATCTCAACAGTGTCGCTGTGGGAGTCACCAACATCTAAAACCTGACATGAGGCACTCTATTGAAAGCTAAGTGTCAAGAACCAGCAGCCACTCAACATCCTATACACACACACACACACACACACACACACAAACACACACACACACACAGGCACACGGCCAAATCATAGAGAGCCCACAAATATGATTAAAAATTTTCACATACATCATCACAGAAATGTACAGAACTTGTGTCCTTTCTTCAGTAAAATCCAAAAGTCCATTGAGAAAAAACTACAGAAAAAACATAAAATGACAAAAAAATATACACTGGCAAAGTCCTACAACTATAGATCCTAAAAATTATGCAACAAAGCAGATTTTAATTTCTAATATTGCCTTATCTTTAGAGACAAGAAAAGTAATTATAACAGAATTTTAGGAAATCAAGAAAAAAAGTGAAAAATAAAGCTGATTTGCTGACGTGCCGACCGATAAAATGACGTCAGTAGTCTTGGATCCGATAAACAGTGACAGCAGCAGCAGCAGCAGTGGCAGCAGCAGCAGCAGTAGCACAGCAGCCTCTCACCAGCACCACACAAGGACTCCCAGCACACATTCCTCTTGTTAGCTATCTACAGTACAGGTTCTGGCAGTGTCTGAGAGAGAGAGAGAGAGAGAGAGAGAGAGAGAGAGAGAGAGAGAGAGAGAGAGAGAGAGAAACACCATTAGCTACAACCACCTTGAAAATAATAAGTTTGACATTGAGTGAGAAAAAAAATCGCTGACATATATAAAACTGTCTTGGAAATAATGATAACTTCTGGCAATGATCATCTTGGAAATATTAATAGTTTGGCTTTTGGGAGAGAGAAAATGACCAGAATAACTTCAGAAAAAAAAAGAAAAAAGCATTACATATTACACGAAACTTAAACTTCTCTATACATGGAAGAGGATGAGGACAAAACTGGAAAAGGAGACATATGTAACATCTTGGGGTGCCTCACCAGCATTGGTCTACCAGAGATGGGAGTTAGTAAAGATGGGGAGGGTCCAGAAAACTAATGATGGGCAGCCTCCTTCTCCTTCTTCTTGTCCTTCTTCTTCTTGAGGAAGCTGGGTGTACGCAGTCCCTTCTTCTTCTTCTTCTTGTCCTTGGAAATGGAGTCATCTGTGAGGGAGGTGTCCTTGGTGGGGGAACCCTGTGGAGGAGGAGGAGATGAGTATGGGATAGGGAGAGGAATGATAAGGGAGAGGAGAGGAGACTTGCTTAGAGTGTGTGACAAGAAGAGAAAGAGGAGAGGAGACTAGCTTACTGTGTGTGACAAGAAGAGGAAAAGTAAGATAAGGGAGAAATAGAGGCAATGTAGGGAGATGAATGAATACCGGACAGGGAGAGAAAGTAAAGATAAAGACGTGAGGTAGTACGGGTTGAGTGTGGGGCAGGGAGAGGAAGGATAAGGTAAGAGTGTGAAGGGAGAGATAAAGGAGAGAAGGGGAGGCAGTAAGAGATTATTGAGTGTGGAGAAGGGAAGGGAAGTAGGTAGAAGAGAAGGTGAAATGTTATGATTAGGGGAGACAGAGAAAAATCAAATAAAAGAAAGATGCTTTGGTTATTGGGAAGCAAGTACAGCACCAGTAAATATATAACAATGAAGAATTAAATATGGAAACTGTGCAAATAACAAATAAAAATACTAATATAACTAAAACTCACACACACGCACAAACTCACACACACACACACGGGGACATACACACATCCACTCACCTCTTTACTGCTGTGGGAGAGTGTGCTGTGGTGTGCGTCATCGTCACCATTCGCCACAGTCTCCCCTGGAAGAGACATTGAAAGGGAGTGTTAGTGACAGAAAACAGGTGGGGGATTGCTGCTACTGGTGCCCTTGGGGGAATGGCGAGGCTTCTGTGCTACGAGGAACACACACGCATACAAACTTACATTCACACACACATACACACACACATGTACAGAACCAAAAAGTTATCATCATCAAACAGTTATTTGCACAAATGGATGTCAAAATTTTGTTAGTAGTAATCTAAAAGTAAAGCATTCATGACACATATAAGAAATCCAATGGCTAAAAGTATCATTTTCTGAAACAAGCATCCTCACACACCACTCAGGTAAGAAGGAATAGTATTAATTAGACTCGAGGTAAATGACATGGTTATAACAATTAGAATATGGCATTACACAACAGGTGATCAATGTACGTCAACAAGCTTAAGTATTAATGCAGAGACACTAGTGCTAGATGCGGCCGTCACTGAGAGAACTTGCTAGCTAGAGGAGATGAGGCAGCTGGCTCTAGTCCTGAGGTGCGGCTCCAAACACTGTGCAAAGCTGACTGCAAAGACAGCTGAAGAGTAAGGAACCAGGAGATGATAGCACAAGCTGTCCCGCTCTGATCACCACGCCACACTCTCTCCCTAAGCTACTGGGAATTTAATCTTAACCAATTACATGTACTTAGTTTCTACTTATGACATGTTTTGATGGGTCTGTCACGACTTCAAGCATAACACTGTCACATTCTGAGCAACACTCTCAAATGTCCTTCAGTCCAGCTTGTGTCCACACTGCTATGGCTCAACACAGACTCCTCATGCAGCAACCATTCCCACCAACACAGGAGTCCATTCCAAAGCCAGTCAGCCACTCTGGTGCCACAACCCGGGAGTCACCAGGCTGCCTCAGGACGGCTGCACCAGGACACCTTGCCTCACCACCACCATCACCACCTCACTGGGTTGTGATGATGTGACAACAGGACCTATTCATGATTTCTCTTTGAAGTTTGGTATAATTTCACAACATCCAACTGTTTAATTTTGTAAGTCTCAGTGGTCTGTCCAAACCAATCAGATCCCACACCTGCCACACACCCACCAGCAGGCCACATGTGACACTCAGGGGTTCCAGCAGCCTGGCCACACCACCACTGGGCTGCCATGCTGGGCTGGGAAAGTGCTCTCAGCCACCAGGGGAAGCCACACTGTATATTCAAGGTCAGACACTCAGTAATGTCACTCTCCACCACTGTACTGATTCTTCCCATATCCAAGTCCTCTGATCTGAACTGTTATGCTCTTCAGACTGTCACCACTCAGAGGATTTGAGTGACAAGGAACACAGAACACACTGGTGGTGAACAGGTTACTTGACTTCTCACCATGGCAATACTGAGTGGACACAACACACAGCAACACAAGGCAGTCAGCGCTCCACTGCAACTCAAGACTCACGGGCTCACACTGGCATCAGCAGACATGTTTACACTGACTCATCCAAGTGTTCATTCAGACTCAAAGAAATGCCAAGAAAATCTGCCCACATCTCATCAATAAATACAGAGAATGTAGCAGTTTCTTTTGGCTAATGGATGCTGGGAGTGCAAGAGAGAACAGAACACTACATGGAAGCAATCACTGCAACTTTTCCACATACTGATTCATAACCAAAGAAATGCCAAGGAAACTTGCTCACATCTCATCAATAACAGAGAACATAGCAGTTTCTTTTGGTCTTTTGATGCAAAAGAAAACAAAACACAGCAAGGAAGCAATCACTGCAACCTGCCACAACCTAGGAGTGCAGCAAGCAGAACCTGATCGTTCTACCAACCTCTCTCGTCGACGCAGGGGAGTCAAGTCAGCACCTCTGCCTCGGCTTGTACTACGGCATGCACTGAGCTAACGGGAACCCGAGTTTTGAGAGGAGTCAGGCAAGAGTGCAGCCCAGTTATACAAATTCACATGATCTTGGGGGGCCTTTTGTGAGTTGAGGGGCAAAGGAACTGAATGAGACTAATAACTGACATGTTCTGGGGAATCTTATGAGACTTGAGAGGACAAAGGAACTCTATGGAGGAATTTAAGAAATTTCTTCATCCAAAACATGTAATAGAAATCACGAATTGTGTTTATAGTTTTAGAAATGAAAAAGGAAAAACTAGAATCATTCTATGACAAACTAAAACAAACTAATAAAAAGGACATAATATGCAAAAAATTAAGAGACTGCATCTACACCATCATAACAAACATCAACATCATCATCGGCAGCAGTGGCAGGCCCTAACTCAGCTCTACAGGCACTAGGGGGAGGGTCAGGGCATGGGAGGCAGTGGGTGCGGGTGGGGGAGTCCCAAGCTACAAGGAAGTGACCACGTACCCCCTCCCAGAAACTGTGCCACTTGCCAGGGAGGAAGAAAGTGCAGATCAACAACAAAGTACACGTTAGGGCTGTATTCAGAAACACTCCTGCCTGCGCCTCACCTCTACTACTTTCATAAGGCTTTACTGCATGTGACACAGGTTTTCAAGAGTGTTTCTATTGGTCCAGGAAAAGATTAACAATATTTCTCCATCATTAACAGGAGAAACACTCCTGAAACCCTGGCTTGTCGTCTCTGTGGCCTTTGAAAATAGTCGTGGTGAGGGAGTGAAATGTTTCTGATATGAGCCTTCATGTCACAAGTCACCTGAACAACACCTGACTTGATGCTTCACTTTATGCTTAGTTACACAGTGAAATGTTGCTTTAGTTTTTAGTGTGTTTGTACATTAATCCCTCCACTGCTCTACTTGCCTTCTGTAAATACTTGAGAACTGAAAATATTGCTTCCTTGGACACACATAAGATGCCAGTTTTGTTGTCACTTTGGAAAATATGGTTTGCTAGGATGAACGTACAAGAATGTAGAACAGGAAGTCATCTCTTGTATACAAAAGTAGAGACCAATACACAAATAAGTTCAAAAGTTGCAGGTGGTGATAAACTTGTCTGGCAGTGGAAGGATTAACTGTAAGAACACTCAGACCAATTTGTTTATGCAATCTCAAGTTATTCATGTTACAAATGTATAAAAAAAAAAAAAACTGGCTTGCTTTTCTACATTTAAATAAGACTTTTAATAAGTTTTACTTATTTAGTCCATTAGTTAAACAAATTCTTGATCTTTAGTACAAAAAAAAATATCAGTACCAAAAAAGTTGAATAACAAAAAGAAAACACTGAAAAAAAAACTCACAAAACAAAAAATCTATCTTTGTTAAAACACTGACAAACATTTAAAAAAAGACAAAACAAACAAAATATTGATCACAATTTACAAAAGTGAGAGATTAATCAAAGTTTCTTACCTAAGCTTAGAATACGTGTCTCCTTTGCTTAATTCCCACAGCAGCTCAGCTAAACACCACAACACCACAACACACCAAACAACACTTCAATACTCCTCAGATTCTCCCAACATCTTTACAAACACTGCATCTTTTTGGGAGTGTGAATGAATGCATGTGTTTGTGAGTGTGTGTGTGTGTGTGTGTGTGTGTGTGTGTGTGTGTGTGTGTGTGTGTGTGTGAATGTGAGTGATGTGGTTGGTGTTATTTAAATAGAGACATAAAGACAATGCTGTGAGAGTAATGTGTTGAAGTTTTGTTCTGTTGTATGGTGAAAGGAAGGGAAACGGAAGGAATACATGGAAATACAGTAGGAAAGAATGAGAATTGATAAGAGACTGAATGAAAGAAAAGATGACAAAGAATTATAAGAATGGAAAAATAAGAGTGCAAAGGTATTTCTCTGTTCGTATGCTTGGAAGGAGTGGAACAGAGTGAATAGAAGGAGTGAGTAAAGTAGTGAGTGTGTACAGAGGGAATGAATGGGTGTCTGCAGTGTGGATGAGGGTGTGTGAGTGACTGGATGAGTACAGGACAGATTGAATGGATGGGTGGGTGGGTGAGTGAAGGAGGGCAGGAAGCAGCGACAGGCAGCTCCCATCCTTACCTTTCCGAGAGAGGGACCAAGAGCGGCGCTGCAGAGCGGAGCGCTTCTCGGCCGCCACTGCACACCACACAAGGACAACAACATGCAGTTTAAGGTTAGTCACGGCCATGCAGGATGCAAAAAAATAAACAAAATATAAGAAAAATAGAGAACACACACGCATCTAATACTGAAATGCAAATTAAAGGAACACTGTGTCTGCTACAAAAGTGACTGGAAAAAGATGAACTAAAACTATTCATTCACAAGCACAGCTGCTGAGGTCTGCACTCAAAGCTAAGGAGGTAAATCAATGGATAACTACTTTATTTTGCTGTGGTTTAGTCTGCTAGTTAATCTACGTTGAACTGGAGGATGATCTAAGTTAGTCTTTTAATCTCTACTAATTAAGGAAAAGATTAAACTTCTACTAACTTCTATTTATCAGTCAACACTACAGTACAAAACTATGACAAGGCTGTATAGTGTGAGTAATGAGGAGACTGAAGATTCAAGAGGAGGTGAGGAAGTCAGAGGATGGAGGAGGATGTGAGAGATTCCACATCACAGGAATAGTAATACGGAAAGAGATGATTCTTGTGGACATTAGATGAAGGAAGATGTGATAGATTATTAAGGTGTCACATGAGAAGGAATACAGGAATCAGGAGAAATACGGGAGAAAGAATGACGGTGAAAGTGGTGAGAGAAAAATACATGTGATAGTGAATCTTGGTTGAATTATCTAGTGCAAGGAGAAGAATGAGTGAAAAAAGTGAAAGAAAATCATGTGATAACAAATCTTGGTTGAATTATCTTTTAGTGCAAGAGAAAGGAATGACCAATAGTGAGATAAATGGTGATAATAAATGTGAGTTAAGTAATCTAGTGCAAGGAGAAAGAATATGTGAAGGTGGTGAGAGAAAGAGGCGTGTGAGGTAAGGTTAGTGCGACCAACAGTTTGCAGACACTTGTACCTTCTTTCTTATAGAACGCTGACTTGGAGCGCTCCAGGGGCGGGCTGGACTCTGACTCCGGCCCGGCCTCCTCCTCTGCCATGCCAAGGTGCAGTACAACAAAACAGACACAGTTAGCAACACACAGGCTACTCTCACCTCCTGTTTCCACTTTCCTCCACACCAACACTGCCACTTCTCCTAACACACGTCATTGTCGGGAAGTGCTGGGTCAGGATGTATTTGAAATTGTACTTTGGAGTTCAGTGTTGAATTTTTGAAGAATCTATTGTTTTTTTGGGGACAGTATTGTGAGGGAGTGTTATTTCTGAATGCATTTTAAATTTACCTTTGCATCATGTGAAGAAAATTGGAGGATATTCAATGACTTTTCTCAATACACTGTTCTAAATAAGTGTTGATTTTGAATGCATATTAAAATCACATGAAGTTTTACTTTGTATGCTTTGAAAAACTAAAAAGTTTCTATTCCTTTCTCAACACAGTCATCAAGAAGCAATGGTTCTGAATACTTCCTGAGTCAATATAAGTTAGGAAAATATTCTGTCTCTCTTCCCTCAACATACCACAACCAGAAATAGTTAACAATCCATCTTTTTCACTGAAATCATGGATTATTTAACCTCTCATCTGCATCATGATAATTTGAGAAAAGATCACCATTTTCCTCACTATAATGACTTTGAAATACCACAATACACTTCAAGGATAATAACACTTCCTGCCTTCACTCCTGACTGACGGTAGTTTGGAAAAGTGGCTGCCGTGATGCGAGACAGAGAAAACATGGAGCTGCCAATACTCATTCCAGGCCTTTGATTCTAGTCCGGGGCTTGGCTAGCACAAACATGTTCATTCCAACACAAATGATAAGGTTAATGCTTTCTATGTCATTCCCAAACAAGTTACGTACAAACATGACTCATTACTCTACAAATTTATAAGGGCTCCGGTCCATCAATACAGGTTCAGGACACTTCAGGTAAAAAAAAAACACATCATTCAATAAGAAACAAATCCATTAAATATCGTGCAATGAAAACCAAAGAGGGACTAAAGTGCATGCTAGGGATAAGTTCAATAATATTACATACTCTACCACTACATATACCAGGAAAAACAATGCACTACATCAACCCTCACTCAGATGGACACTACACATCAATCCGCATGCAAGGCTGTGGTGTGACTAATATAAAAAATAAAGGTACAAGTTTAGTACATCTGACTTCATAATTCTGGAGTTCCTAGCAATGAAAGGCACAACAAACACCTTCATTACATTAAGATACACAGCAGAATCCTTGCATAACAGACCTATAGTGCATTAAAGTCCATCAAAATGAGACAATTCTACTTTATATATATACAGAAAGGAAGTACTTGTATGGAGGAAGATAAGCAGGAGCTGGATGAGGAAGGGGTGGAGAAAAAAGACAGGAGATGGAGAAAAAATAAGAGATCAAGGAACAGGGAAAAGTTAGATAGAGAAGAAAAAGGAGCTGATATAGGAGGATGAAAGGAGATTGAACGAGAAAAGGAAGAGAAAAAGACATGGAGAGAGAGAACAGGGGATGAATTAGGAGGGTTAGAAAAGATGGGAGAAAAAAAGGAGAATAAAGACAAAAAGAACAGAACATAAAGAATAAACAGGAGGAAGAGAATGTGAAATGAAAGAATGAGATAAGAAAGAAAAGAGAAACAGAGAGGAATAGGGAGGGAGAAACAGAGATGGAGGAGAAAAAAACATGGAGAACAAACAAGAAGAGGAAGAGGAGGAGGAGGAATCATGATAGCAAACAGGCTCAAACACACCAATGCAAACACACCCTCATTCCCACGGTAACCAGCAAACATAACCAACAATCAATCAAAACCACAACATAACAACTTGAACCATTCCCAAAGACTCTTACCCTCGCTGATGGTCAAAAGGGGGAGAGGGAGGGAGGATGTTACAGGCTCACCCACACAATGAAGGATGATTAGACTATGTACGTGTTATAAGGTGGATGCTCGGAACTCTTTTTCTTTTTCTTTTCTTGTTTTAGATGTGGATAATGAATGTGGGAGTTGTGTGTGTGTATATCAAAGGGAATTCATAAGTAGATGATTATGATTTGTATTTTGTTTTCTTTTTAAAGCCATTAAAAAAAAACTATGGGTAATACATACTTATATATTAAAAAATTCACAAACTAGAAGGAATATTAACTGGGAAAAAAAAGGGAATTATCTTGCTAATATTACTTGAAAAATCTTAACAAACTTTAATGTTAAGATCTACAGGGCATGGAGGTAAAAACTTAATATAAAACCAATCCACACACACACGCGCACACACACAAAACTGAGTCATCTACAGAGCATCTACAAAAATTCTTAAAAACTTCAACTAGGCGACTTAAGAATTCTTGTACACGCCACCTGTTTCCTTGCATTGGCGTTAAGGTTACGCTACAACTCAGCACAGCCCTACCCTGCCTGTTAGTGTGGCAGAACCCTCAGCTCACACATCAATTCTGCACCTTCATCATTCCCCTTCACACTGAACCACATAACAACCACTCTTCTTCATGTGTATCTTTGACGATGAGTAGAATGAAGCAGCAGTAAATGATAGAAGAATGAATAGAAGATATGAAAATAAAAGGAATATATGTTGGAGTATTAGAGGATGAGAGAGGATGAAAAATGAGACAGGCTAAGAGGAAAAAAGAAAGGTGAAATAAAGGTGATGTGGAAAGAATAGACAGCACAAAAGAACACTTGAGGAGAAAAGGAAAAGGAGAAGAAAAGCTGATAGAGATGGCAAGGTAAGAACAGAAACTAGGATGAAAAATGTGACAGGAAGAGGAAAAGTTAAAGAAAATGTAGATGAAATGAAGATGATGGGGGGAAAGAAATCACAAAAAAAAAAAAAACACTTGAGGGGAAGAGGACAAGGAGAACAGAAGTTGGCAAAAATAGCAAGAAAATAACAAATGAGGGAAGAGTAAGAACAGAAGCTGAGAGAATGATGGTGGTGGTGGTGGTGTCAGTAACTGGGGAACACTATCAACACCAGTGCAGTAGTGAGGCTTGATGGTATGTGGACTGAGAGCTCCCCACCAGTACAACCATTACAGAGGAGCACCACCAATGCACACCGGTAATTAGGAGACCCCAGTGCGTGAGGTTAGTGGGGTCTTGATGGCACTGCTAAGAGGACCCCAGTGTGAGGTTAGCGAGATCCTACAGAGGTCCTCGCTACAGTTAGGACCCCAAAGTGAAGTCAGTGAGGTCTTAGTGGCAGTGCTTAGTTACAATCCCAGTGAAGTCAAGTCTTACTCGGCAATGCTCGTGTCTCAGCAGTGCCGGAAAACTTCATCCAGTGTGTTACTGTGAAGGGTTCAGCTACTACTACAGGTTTTATCACTTGAAGTCCTCAGTTTAAGCTGCCTTTAAAGGGAATGTCATCAGCTGTTACCTCTGTGGACTCTGTTACTGTGTGATGTCTCAGATAGTGTGGGGTTGAAATTGAATTTTGAGTGTTGTTTGTAGGAGATGCACCAGCCATGGGGAACAAATTTATGAGGAAAGAGAAAGGTCCACTGAGGTCCAGTCTCAAAACTTAATAAATCATAGTAGAAAAAATTGGAGGATTTGAATGACATGATTTGTGTATGTTCAAATATCTGTCTGAATTGTGTTGCTAAATGTAGTAAATCAGAATTATTCAAGTCACTTAACACAGAACAGAAAATGAAGTGAAAAACACTAATGACCACCACTTTGTCTTTCCAAACATTGCAATGTATGGAAGAACAAGATGGTGTTTGATAAGTTTCGTGTTGTTCCTATTCTGTGTGGATGTGCAGCAGCGACTGTAGAAGGCAGCTTAACCTTGAGTCCTTACAAGTCCTCACAACACCGCTTGTTTTAGTCACCGCAGGGAAGAGTCAAACAAAGTCCAGAGTTTACAGTGTCATTGGGGATCACTGGAAGCCCTCTTGTTTCACACCTTGCAATTCTAGTGATATTTTCTCTTACTCTTTATCACTTTATTAATGAATTTTTTAGGTTTTCATCCTTCATGTTTATTCAGTTATTCAGTAATCCTCTGAATGCTTCTTGCAAATTAAGTAACAAATCAAAAGGATAAAAGTCAAGATATTTATACAGAGATTTGATGACATTCTGCAGCTTCTCTTTCCATTCTATTGGACTTAGAAATTGGGTATTTGTTGATCTTTTATGAGACAGCAAAATCATAAAAAAAATCTGAGAACAGACAAAATCAAACCAAACTAGTCAGCAAATTCATGACCCAAAATTATGTAAAAATGAAAAATGGATAAAAATCAATATTTACATTCCTGTGATACCCAGAAACTGTAAAAACCAGAGGGCTTCCTGATTTAGTAGAGCACACGAGAGGAGGAGGAGGAGGAGGAGGTGAAGGTACGGGAGACCTTACTGGAGCGGGAGGCAGCTCTCAGCATCTTCTGAATGCCTCGGGTCAGGGAGTTGGTGCGGCCCTCCTCCGCCCCCGCCAGGGCTGAAGGGGAGCGGGGGAGGGTGTTGGAGGCGGGAGGGGGAGTCACAGCCCCGGGCCCTGATTGGGGGGTCTGCTGCGGGTCTGGGGTGAGGGAACCGTCTGGGGGGGGGAGTGTCAGGGTGGGGTTACCAGGTTACCTTTCATCATGGCCATGGGCGGACACACATACACCCACATGTACACACACGATGGTATATACAGGGACAGTGTTGTTACTCTGCGGTTAAGACACATAGGGAGCTTCCTTGCACAGGTCAGATATAGGAATAGGAATGGTGACACTAAGGTACCAATTCTTACAAGACTATATATATTGGAAATGCTGAAAATTTTCCTGCAGGGAGTTGAATACAGGAGCAGTAATACCAATTCTTTGCTGTGATCTTAAAATACTATGATGGGTAGAGTTCTTCTTGTACTTAGGCCCATATTCAGAAACGCTTTGCTCTCTCACCACGACTATTATCCAAAGCCACAGAGATGATTAACAAGGTTTTCAAGAGTGTTTCTCCAGTTAATCATGTAGAAATCTTGTCAATCTGCCTCTATAACCGTAAAAACACCTTAAAAACTTGTGCAAATTTAAGTACAGCCTTTTTGAAATAGTAGAGGTAGAGTACAGATGTGTTTGAGAATGCGAACCTAAGAACGCTGGAAAATTTTCTTGCACAGTCGGATACAGGAACAGTGATGCCAATTCTTACCAAGGTAGAGTCTTACAAGCTACAATTTTGTGTTTAATATCAACTACTATACACAACCTTTGCTTTAGTGTGTTAGGGACAGTGAAGGGCAGACAGAGGACAGGGATTGTTGGGGATAGTGATAGACAGTTTAATGAAAGGTTCAATAACAGGTGAAATAGAGAAGTTGGAGATAAGAGATCAGATGATGGATAAGGAACAAGAGGAAGAAGAAAAGTGAATATGAAAGCTTATAGGGACTTTAAGAGAGAGAGAGAGAGAAAAGGAATTTGCGAGGAGGCTGCATGATGAATGAAGAGGAAAAGGATAGAAATGAGAGATTAAACAAAGAAGGAAGAAGGAAGAGGAATGTAGGTTAGATGAAAATGAGGAAACAAGAAGAGGAAGAGAAGAATGAAGAGGAAAATAGAGAGAAAATAACAAAATCCAATGAGTAACAACACACACACACTGTCAGGGCCTCACACCACGACTCTGTTAACAAACCAGACACAGAACATCACTCAAGCGCAATACAGGAGAGCGGCACAGGGCGGGGCAGGGGGCTGGGGAGCGGGTGGGGTCCAAAGAGGTGTCGTTATGTCATTAGTGTTCGTTACGTTCCTACAGCACACGTCACACAGGGGCAGGGGGGGTAGGGGAGGGTAAATCAGCACCACACTTAGGCTCTGTGGCAGGCCAGCACCACACCTGACACTCACCACACTTCTTGCCTCATACTCAGAACAGAAAGTTAAAAGGTCGTAGCAAAACTAAACTTGGGTGAGGTGAGAGAAGTGATAAATTTACAAGTTCGGTGGGATTTTCACGTCTGAACGCCGGACACAAATGTTTCCCTCGGTTGGTCCAATGGTGAGAGTTTTGAAAGGGAACATTTGCGGCGAGCTTCAAGACAGTGAAAAGCGCCTTGCAGTGAGAGAAGGAAGTGAAGGAAGCAAGTGAGGCAGGCGGTGTGTCAGGTCAGGGTGGCACTGGAGTGTCTGGCCCGCTGGTGCTGCGTTACCTCTTGACGGCAGCGTTCTCATGGTGGCCTGGACTCGCTGGGGAGGCCCGACCGGCACCCCAGGGCCTCCCACAGGCTTCTTCGGAATGTTGGGTTTGGGAGGAAGACTTGGCTTTTGGCGCACAACTTTCTCTCCATCTATCGTGTGGCACAGAGTCATGGCGTGTCAAGGGGCACCTCTATGCTCCTCTATAGGTTATACTCTCTCTCTCTCTCTCTCTCTCAACACTATACATACAAGTGTGAATGTATGCTGCTGCTGCTGCTGCTGCTTCAAAGGCTAAACCAAGTATGTGCATATGAAACACTCTCTCTCTCTCCCTTTCTCTCATCCTATCCCTTCATGGTCAACAAGAAAGCAGCTGCAGTGCCGGCAAGGGCGTTACATTCCTTATAAATGCATTACACTTGAGAGGATTTACATCAGCAATATAGTATATATATATATAGCATGTTTATATAAGTCTGTATATCTTATGGCAAAAAGTATGTACACATGAGTAGGGTGAGTGCAACACGTCACTAGACACGGGTCAGGGTTAGTCACTACAGCACACTTGGTACAAAAAATGATGGATGTACGTAATAGTAAGTTCCCATTACGGCTATTGTGAAAAAAGTACTTATTATACAATGAAAAAGTTAGTCTAGTGGTAAGTAAGACTCAACACCTGTTTAGTCAATGCTGGTTATCATCATGCTCATTAAGACCGTTTGTGGAAGAGCCTGGCATTCATCACCTCAATACCAGAAACAATAAATAACACAAACCTTTCTAATTCAACTCAAACACCTTATCTGAATACAAACTGAATCACACATCTTTGAAATCACGTAAACAAACACCAGGGATACTCTTAACAAATATAAACTTTTAAACTGAAGCATAGTTTTGACTTGAGTGAACTTCTAAACACTGGCCTTCTCACCCCAAACTCTAGTGAAGGGAGAGGTGAGACAGCAGTGCAATTTTAACTTCAGCAAACTTTACACAACCCTTCTCTCTCACTTCAATTGCATGAGAGTGAAGGGAGTAAGTGATGTCCAGCCAGGCTCCTCAAGTCCCCACAGCATCTCCAGGAATTGGCACCAAGCAGAGACGAGCATTAGTGAGTGGCTGACTAACTGGCTAACTGGCTTCCCGATGCACGCGTACAGGAGCTGCGCACGGACACCCACGCACACACGCACACTTTGGCAGACAAGAACACAAGCGGCGAGACAGGACCTAAGGAGCTAGAGACAGTGCTGCACCAAGGAGAGGGTCTGGTTTGGTCTGATGGTGGTCTTGGCTCGGTATGGACGGCTCAGGGTCTTTTGTTGCCTGCACTCACTCAAGCTGTCACCACGTAGGGATCTTTTAACCCATTCAAGTCCCCCACGGATTATACAGAAAATTAACCACTAAAAATATGTTCTCTCTCACGTTCTCTATTTCAAAACTGGGGAAAAGCTTTCACTATGTACATTTCTAATACTTGAGTTCCCCATCATATACAAAGGAAAACTACGAAAACTTCACTGAAAAATGCTTGTACTTAAAAGAAAATCCAGGACGTCATTTTGGGGCAAAAAGCTATCATTACTACAAACATTTCTAAACCTCCAGTTCTCCATTATATACAAAGGAAAAGTTCACTGCAAAAGCGCTACTGAAAAAACATGGACGTCACTTTAGGCACACCTTGTAACTCATGGAGGGGGAAGCACAGGTCAGTGACAAGACTAAGTAACAGTAATGAAGATACAGGTGACTCTTGTGCAAAGGTTCAAAACAGTTCACAGCTTGTTAATCCTCTGAGGTGTGTTGGTCTCAAAGGTTGGGTGTTGGCAGTGCTTTCCTTCCCTCAGTGGTTCGGGAGGGATTACAGGCAGCTCTTTGTCACCAATTCAGATTTGCAGGGACATGTTAGGGTCCCTCCGAGCCTCACCATCACACACCATCAATCAGCACAGTAGTAGACGCAACCCACAAAAAAGAAGACACACTACTCAGCAAGTTACAGAGGAAGAGGACAAACTCATGTAGTAGTGGTAGTGGTAGTAGTAGTAGCAGTAGCAGAAGTAGTAGTAGTAGTAGTAGTAGTAGTAAAACTTGCAAGGAACCCCTACTGACCATCGCTAAGAACCACCGCCTGTGCCTGTCTTGCTCTGGGCGTTTGCTTAGTTTCGACCTTGAGAACCGTGGTGCTGGTGGCTGTGTGAGTGGCAATGTTTATAGAGACGAGAGGGTTAGGCATCGTCCTCCAAGCTGGTACCTGTCCTGCCTAGCTACTGTGTCCCTGTACTTGTGTGTGTGTCTGGTCTGTAATGTAGTGTTCTCTCAAGACCCAGTGATGCTTGTTTTTAGTGTCTTTGTGTCCCCTATGAGTTCTAGTGTTTGTTGCTTATGTGTTGTGTGTGAGGTATTATTTTATGGTTTTGTTGGATACTGTTTCCCTTAACACCCCAGATTGGTTTAGTTTTGCTGTTTGTATGTTGAGTTTGTTTTGTTATTTATGTTTCGTGTGTGTTTCTTAGTGATTGGCCTCAGATGGGTTTAGTTTTGCTGTAGTTTGTGTGTTGTGTTTGTTTTGTTATGTAAGTTCCTGTTGTGTTTCTTAGTGATTGGCCCCACATTGGTTTAGTTTTGCTGTGGTTTGTGTGTTGTGTTTGTTTTGTAATGTATGTTCGTGTGTGTATTTCTTAGTGTGCTTGTGTGTTCCTGTGTGTTTCTTAGTGTGCTTGTGTGTTTTGCAGGTGTGCTGACCCAGAGTCTGTCCCACCCACCCACCCACCCTATATGATATTCAAGAGTCAATGGCTATAAGTTCTGACAGATACACAAGTAAAGAATGGAAATAAAGAGGTTGTGACTTTACAAAACAGGTTCATAAATCACAACACATATTAGACCAACATGAGATAAGATCAGAACAAAACCCTTATGCTATACACCTTCAACATTACAATCCTTATATATAGTGAGTTACCATGAGGCATTACAAAACCTAACGCAAGCTTGGTCTCCTCATATATACACCTAATAAGTCACCTGGTTAATTTGGCAGGATGTACAGTCATGGTCAGAAACTGAATAACTCTCGTACTTTCACTGTTTCATATTCCTTAGGTTTTGATTTCTCAGATTTGTTGTAGATGTATTAACTGAACACCAGACCCTGTATTAACAGAGATTTTTAACTATGTTGTGAATCTATTGGTTGTCAGGCTCAAAATTTCCTTTGAGTTCATCAGTTATTGGTCTTTTCACTGAGCATGCCAGATCAGTGTTTAGATTGAAGGATGAGGCAAAGCACAGTGGAAATCCCTGTAGGTTACTCTGTTTCTGATGACTGTACATGTATTATCACTTACAAGCGAGACAAGCAAATGTGGTCCATGTATTGGGTTATGTTGGGACCTTCAAGTCATGCCTAATTTCAGAGCACCATGGAAAAGTTCAGGGCTTGTATTAACAGAGATTCTTGAGTAAGTCATTTTTTCTTTGACAAATGTCTAGTGTTAAAATACATCTTAACCTCTGAAAATTGGTGTTGTACTTTAGTCATTATCACATCTGCAGTAAATTTGAAGCTGTTGATGAGATAATGGCTAAAGTACGACACCAATTTCAGGAGATTAAGAGGCACTGTAAGACTAAAAATTCATCTAAGAAAATGTTGCATACTTAAGAATTTATTAATACAGGCCCTGTACATTAACCATCAACTTAACCTGATAGCTTAATGTTATGATGTTTGGCTGGTTAGTTATCAAATTTATCCTTTACTACCTAAAAATCTTTATAAAACTTTCCTTACATGCTTAAATATATCAAAGAACAGATGTATTTCCTTATTTGCTTTGTAATATTCTCCTTCAATGCCAAAATATATCAAAGAGTAGCTGGTTCAGTATCAAATTTATCCTTTGTTTGATTTACATATGCATTTCCAGATAAAGTAGCTTTCCAATACGTATCCTCCTTATACGCTACGGTTCAAACAGCAATCAGTAGGGCATCGAATTTATCCTTTACTCGACTCATGGACGGATTTCTTTGTGTTGTTGTTTGTAAAGTTATGAAAGGCCTTA
Source organism: Callinectes sapidus (assembly GCA_020233015.1). Lineage (NCBI taxonomy): Eukaryota > Metazoa > Arthropoda > Malacostraca > Decapoda > Portunidae > Callinectes > Callinectes sapidus. The sequence continues at coordinate 1,987,329 of CM035213.1, read as the reverse complement.
TTGAAGAGATCACATTTTTTCCAATATTCTCCTTACACGCTACGGTTCAAACAACAATTGGTTGGGCATCAAATTTATCCTTTACTCGACTCACAGATGGATTTCCTTGTGTTGTTGGTAAATTTATGAAGGATTTTATTGAAGAGATCACATTTTGTTTGCCTCCGATGTGGTGTATTGTAGAGGTACTTATTGGTACATCCTCCTGCTACACAAGGAGACTTAAACCCTACATATAGAGTATTCCAGAATCCAGTCACTTATATACATGATGAATACACACCCAATTCAATGTAAAAATTCACACACACATTAAATGTTTGACCATAAATTGAATCTGTAATAAATATGAGTAAAAGGCTTATTAAATAAAAACTCTGGAACATTGTACTAAGCATTAAAGTACAATTCCTGAGGGTTTTCCTGAGGAATTAAATGTTCAAATACTCTTAACCTACAAAAAACTTGCACTACATTGCACAGAGGGAAAAAATCAGGCTAATATTCACACACCCATTAGCGTAAAGTTCAAAGTTCAAAGTGTGATCTGTGAAAACAACAAGTGCAGGAGGAAAGTTCAGACTCTGTAAGACTAATACAAAACTGCAAGCTGAAAAAAGTCTTGGAGAAAAAAAAGAAAAAAAAGAATAACAGTTGAAGCTGAAAAATAAAACATGAGCGACAAGGAAACCAATCAATAAAAGTCTGGTGAGGTTAAGTCTGAGCAGCGAGAGGTCACAAGGTCATGGGGTCGGGTCACCTACCTTCCTGGTCCGACATGGGGCTGGTGGGGTCCATGGCGGTGCGCTGGACATGCTGTTCCTGCTGGTGGTCGTCCACAACGTCCACCGTGGCACGCTCCGGCACAATGTTCATCTTCTCTATCTCGATCTCCTCAACTGTGTGGGGAAGGAGAACCACTGGTGAGGAAAGGCACTGCTACTTCAATGCTTAATTCCCCAAGTGACAAAGTACTATGGATTATTGTTACTATGTTTATTTCTGAGGAGGAGAAGCTATGGTATTCACTGGTCCCTTGTGACAAAATATTAACAGATTATTTTCTCTATATTTATCCCCTAGCCTGTGTTGGGGAGGAAGTACAAATGAGGAGAGGCACTGGTATTTCACTGCCTAAAAACACAACTATAACATCTCTTTCCCTTTACACATGACTCCTCTATCCTTCCCTTCCCTCACAACACAACCCTTACCAACACTTACTAGGGTCTCCTCAACACAACCTTTGCCAACACTTACTAGGGTCTCCTCGCTGCTTGCGCTCCACCAGGTCCTTGTACTCCTCCAACTCCTGATCAGTGACGGCATCGAAGGGGTTCTTGGCATACGGAGTCTTGTACACCACTGCGTTGTGCTGGAAGTCCCTCTGAATGATACCCTTGGAGGCTGCTCCCACCAGGATGACGTGGTCCGAGGCGCCTGACATGCTGGCGTCCTGCATGCGCCGTGCCTCGTCCCAGGTCACGCCCTCCAGCAGGTGAGAGGTCGGCCCGGCACTGATGTTGCCTACCCTTCGGTTCTCCTTGATCTGTGTGGGTATGGTGAGTGTTAGGGAGTGTTATGGTGAGTGGGTTGGGAGAGGTCAGGGTAGGTTAAGATGGGTTAGGAAGGGTTAGAAGGGGTTGAAATAGTTCAGGATAGGTTAGATTGGGTCAGGATATTTCAGGATTGATTAGGATAACTCAGGTGTATTACTATTATTGATATATTCTTATGTATTTCCAAATATAACCTGATAATGTGTCTGTCTGAGATACAAATAGAAAAAAAGAAAATGTTGAAGTTTGCTTGTATGAAGACATACAGTTCAAAATATTAACAATAGAGCACAAAGGTGTCTCAACAAAACATGAGAGTGGACGGCAAGAAGGTCAGAAGACTCACCATTTTCTGCACGGTCTTGAACTCCTTGGGGTTGGTGTTAGGAGGCACGAACTGAAGTGCTGACTCCAGTTTGACGGGTGTGGAGGTGGAGTGAGTGGGGGAGCTGTCGGCCACCCACTGTAGGTACAACAAAACAAAGCACATTAGGGCCTGGCCTTGGACACTTGTCTTTTAATCAATGCCTTTCTGTCTGTGCTTTTTGGAGGTGACTGCACTGATATCTTTGCATTGTGCCTGTTTCCCTAGAGTTCTGCATGTCTGCAGCAGCAACAGCAGCAGCCATGTGCTGTCTCAAAAACTATAGGGCTCAGTTTACATGTATGTGTGGGAAAAGGAAGCTCACCGATCATCCGTTTTGACGTTTGAAGCAAAAAACAAAAAAAGCAAGGCCCTTTGTGCTTGGTTTTGCGTGTAAACTGCCAGTCGCACGGCAGTCACCAGTCACCAGTTACCAGAAACAGGCACAACATAGGCTAGTAAAGGTGTGCGGGACAATGCTCCAAAAAACTAATAGTACCTCATATGAAGGAGAAAAAGACAAGAATTAAAAGAGCATATGAAATTTGAACTACCACCTTTACTAGCCTATCAAGTAACAAAATGAAAGGTAATGTAGAGTACTATTATTTTATTATAAGCCAAGATCATGTGGTGAACACAGAGGAGACATTATGTAAGACCACAAGCTGAAAGATGCACAAATCATGACCACACACAGTGCCTACCTCACTACCTGTCAGTGTCAGTGCCAAGGTGACGCCGGCACTCAACAGGACACCAGGTGAACAGAAAGTCTAATTAATCAAGCTACTCAATACTGACTTAGAAATATATAGATGTCAACTCTAACCCTTCAGAATATTCATCACTAATAAGAGGTTCTCAAGTCACTGGAATCCATCAACATTTCAGGGCACTTTTGTAATTATGATAGGCACAACAGAACACAAATATCAATTCAACTTTCATGATCTGTGCAGTGGTAGTGTGTTCTGAAATTCCTTTGAAACACAGAAGTACAATAACAAGTTAATAAAAACACCTTGGGATCTGAGCTGCCCTAAATCCTTCCTGGACACAAACATGTAAGCTATTTCAATTCCATCATATCTGCTGTTCTATATTATGTAAACAGAAAATATAGACATTAATCCAATCTATTCAGGACTCTTGCTGGTCTAACAGGTTCAGAAACACTCATTCCTTACTAATCCAATCAAATAAGTTCTGAATCCTCTCTAGTCCTTTACTAATCCAATCATATGGGTTCTGAGTCTCCTCTAATCCATCCATATAGGTTCACAGTCTCTAATCCTTTACTAGTGAAGTCCTATGGGTTCTGAAACTTCTGTAATCTCATAACATTCAGGTCAGTGTCCTAACCTTCCCTCCTGGACACAACCTCATGCAGTGCAAAATTAGAAGCTGCCTGGTGAGATTTAGGAAAAAAAGCGAGGATTATATACCGTGAAACAATTAAACCTACTACTTATGCATTTAGGTAAAAAACTCATCTCTTGACAAAGTAAAAAACACAAAAACTAAGGATAACGTGAAAAAAAAACATTTCACAACATGATAAACGTCTACCAAAGCTACAGTATGGAAAATATGAACTAAATGTCTTTCAAAGTGTAGGATTGAAACAGACACCACAGCTCTGCCACTGACTGGAGTATTGCAAAGGTTGGGAGACTGAGCAAAGTGCCTCAGGAACAAACTGTAACAAAACGGTGACGACTGTCTGTCTGTCTGTCCGTCTGTATACTGATGTCCCCAAACTAGTGAGTAATTGTTAGTGAATGGATGGACAATAGTAACAGCAATGGTGATATACTATAACACCCATTTAAAAGTGACGTCTTAATGGAAAGCTTAAAAAAATATATATGAAAATAATGAATAATAATAAAAAGTAAATACTAACAGTAATCAAATAGTTCATAAGAAATAGTATAAAAATACCATAAAAAGTAAACTTTTGCATAAAAAACAACAAAGTAAACAACAATGATAAAATTGAAATAAAGAAAACCTACACAAAAACATTTGAACCAGCAATATGCAAAGGAAAAAAAAGAAACATGAAAACCAAACCTGCGCCTAAAAAAACAAGACCCGAGTAAACTGAATGGACTGGAGACTAAGAAAAAATCACAACTGCCTTTCCTGAAGCCAAAAATACAAAACAAAACAAAATAAAATAGAATAGAACAAATGAATAAGTAAAAATAAATATAATCGATAAAACCAAATAAGCCTGTTTCCCTGCACTGGACAAACCTGGGAAGGACGACCAGCGGCTCAGAGAGACACACACAGACACACGATTCCCGAACCCCAATGACCGACCAACACTACACTAAAGATGCTTGACAGAGTTATTACTATTATTATTATTATGGCTCATGCTGCCCTTACCGCTAACACTCTACTGACACCAAGCGAAAAGATGCTATATGTATTTATGATCCTAAATGTACGTATGTCTTACACCTACTGAGACTCATACACTCACACATACAGACACACACACACACTTCAGTTCAGTTATTCAGTGTTCGCCCAGAGTCATGCAATGTTGTCTTTCCTGTATTATGACTTTTTTCCCCCATTCCCCCCTCCCAATGTGATAATTTTCCACCAATAAATGCTTGGAATGAGTGAAATTTGATGACGTTCCTTACAATATTTTCAGGTAAACTTCACACTACAAGGACAAAGAGGTTTTATCACTTCCTTTCAGTATTTCCAGCAATGTAATGAGAGTTTGATGATAAATTGTGTCCCAGAATTAATACAAAGTTGATTGGAAACAGTTTTGGTCTTTAATATCCTTTTTCGTCTGCATTTCTTATCAATATCTTGTGTTAATTCCCATGGGGTAACTCGTAGTTCATCAGTCTCTCTTCTGTGATAATTCTTTCTTGGAAGTTCTAAATCTCTTGTTACTCTCTTATCATTCTAGGTAAAGCAATTCTTAGGTCTTAGTGACATGCAATCATGGAATACTACTTATTTATCTTAGTTCCTCGAGGTAAGATAAGATTACCATTAAGTTTCTCTAAGTGTCAAACCTTTCAATCATTTCCCTATCTCTTTATTCATCTATCTGTACGTCTGACAATATTCTTTTTTGACAAGTCTTTGTGTGTTCCTCTGGGTGAAGTAAGACTACTAAGGCATTGGGCCACAGTCTGGAGTGGAGAAAGCATCCCTCTTCATCAACGACTACAGAGAAACACCAGAAACATGAAGATGCACACGGAAAACCAGTGAACACGGCTGAACACATCTCAAATACACCTGTAAAAAAGGCAATACAAAGCAGTACACCTGTTGACAGCTACATAAAAATACAGTACATCCATTATGCTGCTGTGAAGCTTTGGTTAACTCGACTGGACTGTCTCTAAAAGTCCCTGAAAGAGCTTAATCGTGCACCTCAAACTGGCAGGTTATCTAGTGGTCCCCAAGGTAAAGATGTCAAAGATGTGTTGGTGAAGTTACTCATACTGGCAGTGGTGTCCTTGAGTATTGCAGTCAATGCAAAGGTGAGGGTTGGTTTGGTGTGTGGTGGACAGACAGGAGGAATGGAAGGAAGGATAGGAGAAACAGAAGAGAGGAGAAGGAAGGTTGAAAGGATGGAGATATGAAAGGAAAAGGACAAGAGAAAAGAGAAGGATGAAAGAAAGGAAGAAGAGAGTAAAGAAAAGAAGGAAGGAGGTATAGGAAATCTTTTACCACAATGAAAGTGAAGGTTAATAGTTTTTGTTGTTGTTTTTATAATTGACACAATAAACTGTTGAGTAAATAGATGGGATACTTTGCCACTGCAAGACTAATAAAAAAGATGTAAATGCAACATTAGTGAGATTCAAAGTAAGTGTTCTCTTGCATTGACTGGTAGAGTTCTGTTCATAAGCCACCTGTCTATCTCACCTTCTCTTAACCTTGGAGATTATGAGTCATTGGATGAAATGATCACACACAAACACTCTCCCTCTCTCTCACACACACACACACACAAACACATACAAGACCAAAGGGAACAGTTGCACATATCCAGTACTATTACCGACAGGAATACATTGCAGCAGAAAATATTATGTGTTGTCTAGATATGACACCTCTGTATGTGAAGAAGTGTCTGCATCAGGAAACATTTATGCTTGGGCAGTGCTGAGTCAATTGACAGAAATATGAGACTGGGCCGGTACTAACAGAAATTCTGAAGCATACAACTTTTTCCTAGATGAATTTCTAGCCTTAATATCCTTGTTAACCTCCAGAAATTGGTATTGTACATTAGCCATCATCTCAGCAGCTTTGAATTTACTGCTGATGAGATAATGGCTAAAGTACAACACCAATTTAGGGAGGTTAGCATGGATTTTAAGACTAGAAAGTTGTCTAAGAAGAAGTCACATGCTTAGGAATCTGTTAATACTGGCCCAGGTTTTGTGCTAATGAAGGACACAGAACAGAGGCCAGAGACAGGGCACAGTGGCTTTTGTACCCCTTGTGTCTTGAAATAAAAGCAAGATACCTAGAAGATTGGTTGTGGGTAACTTAACTTGTATGGAAAAATAGACCTGGATGAATGTTGAAGAGGTAATGAAACTGAGGAAGGAGTGACTTGTAGCTGCAATAAGTCCTCTGGTCCTCTGAGTGCAAAAAGCAATACTGGTCTGAACACTGCAAGAAAGACTCCATGACACAACGATCCCTATATATAATGGCAAGAGAGTGTGATGCAGGATACTTGGGTCGTCAGTGCAGTTGTTACTCACTCAAACTACGATACTTGATACTCCACACTACCATCAAGACATTTGACACTTCAGCCATCGGTCAGTGAAACCCAGCTACACATCGGCCATTCCTGCAACAAAACTGCCCCAGACACGACCATGTAATGAAGCACTCCTCTAAGCAAGCAAGATAGGACAAGAATCCACCATCAATGACTCAAACACCAGAGAACGCAGGAATAAGAAGCTACAAAAAACATACGGGACATCATCATCATCATCATCATCATCATCATCTCTCTGTCTTTCAGTCCCGGTGTGAGACGTATCAAGACGGCCGGCACTGTATTGCTTTACTTGACAAGGCTCTCGCTGGTAATGATCTCTACCTTGGTAATTTTCTTGGGGTCTGGCGTTCCTGTCTCCAGCACCTCAACCTTCTGGTACACGTTGGGAGAGTTCAGCCACCGACTCTTGTCCTGAACCTTGCGGCCGTCCAGGATTCGCTTCAGGGGGCTGGGGAGAGGTGGAAAGATTGGTTAGATTAGGTTAGGTTAGGTTAGGTTAGTTTGGGTTGGGTTGGGTTAGGTTAGGTTAGGTTAGGTTAGGTGTGCTGATAGCTAGTTGTTAGATACTGATTAGTGTTGAAGTGGGTGTCTAATACAGTATAGTGTGGAAAAGTGTGGAAACTAGAGGGTACACTGTGTGATGTTAGAGTTTATAAGTTTATTATGATTATTATGAGAGATGAGAAGACAGGTTAGGTTAGGTGAGCTGATAGCACACCTAACCTAACCTAAACAATCGATCCATCTCTCACCTAGCATTGTGTGGTGGTAGGTGTTCAATACAGTAACAACCGAAAGACAAAGAACAAATCACAAATAGAGCAACAAAGTAAAAATAAACAACAATAAAAAAAACAATCAGAGAGCGAGAGACACACACCTCCTTGTAATGTCGTCCTCATCAAAGAGATGTGTGTAGTTGGAGGCAGTGGGTGGCAGGGCGACATCACTGTGGAAACGTGATGTGTCCTGCTTGACGAGGGGCTTCCTGTAGATGTAACCCGTCCTCAGGCCCTGCAGGAAGGGAGGAGAACACTGGCTTAGAGGAGAACTGTGCTGGATCAAGGAGAGAGAGAGAGAGAGAGAAAACAAGGCAGACACATAACATTCTTACAAAATCCTGATAATCAACTCTGAGAAAGAAGATGGACACATAAACTTCTTACTCTCTGACAATAACTAACAGAAACAAGGCAAACTCATAAACATCCTATTGAAAAACTATTGATCCTTTATTATCTCATATATAAACAAGATAGACCAATAAAATTCTTATGATTACTAACAGAAACAAGGCAAACTCATCAAAACCTCATTGAAAAACTACTTATTCTCTATTGTCTCATATAATTATAAACAAAGGTAAATGAGACAGGCAGACTTACACAGTTGTCCATTGACCTCATCAGAGCCTCAAACTCCAGCTCTCCAACCTTCCACTTGCGCTCCTTTGGTCCCTGGCCTGTGGGTCCTCCCTCCTGGTGGTGAGGGAAGGAAACACACATTAGGCAACACACACTACAGACCTTCCATTATAGCATTCATGAGAGAAACAACAGGAAAATGAGACATGACAAAGGGAAATAAAGAAGAAAGAACAGTAAAAAATGAAAGAAGTAGGAATTGAGAGAAAGGAACCAGAAGTGAAAGATGAAAACTGAGAGAATTGAAAAGTGGAAGATGAAAACTTGGAGAAAGGACAAAATGAGAAAAAGTAGGAATTAAGAGAAAAGGGCAGAAAATAACAGAATACATGATGTGACAAATAAAGGTGAAGAAAAGAACAGTTGGAAGTGAGCAGAGAAAACAAGATACAAGAGAAAGTTATACACCTTCATGAACAGATAAGAAACATAAGAAACCTTTCCTCACAGCAATATAACATAGAGATGAGATTAAAAAAAGACCGTAAACTAGCACAAGACATGAAAAATAAAAATGAAAATAGAAATAAATAAAAATAAAAATACAATCAACACATACAGATATTCACAACAAAGATCAAGACCACAAACATGATGAGAGAGAGAGAGAGAGAGAGAGAGAGAGAGAGAGAGAGAGAGAGAGAGAGAGAGAGAGAGAGAAAGAAAAAAAAGAGAGCATAAAATAACAAAACACAAGACAAGAAACACAGAAATGAAAAGAGACAAAAAAAAACAAAAAAAGGAAAAATAGAACCAACACAAACAGACCCCCATAAATAGAGAGACCCAGACCACAAACCTGCTTGCTGTCGACACCACCAGCGCCACGACGAGCCACCTCAAAGGCAGAGTGGCGAGCTTCATCTGTCACTGTGATCAGGTTGTCCAGACCCAGGGGAGCCATACGCATCTGTGGAGAGAAAGACAGAGACATATGAGAGAGAGAGAGAGAGAGAGAGAGAGAGAGAGAGAGAGAGAGAGAGAGAGAGAGAGAGAGAGAGAGAGAGAGAGAGAGAGAGAGAGAGAATGTCTAGAGGAAGAGGAAGGGGAGATACAGAGGTAAGGAGGAGGATGGGGAAGGGGAAGGAGATGGAGGAGGAAGAAGGGAAGAACTAGAGAAGAGAGAAGAGAGAGAGAGAGAGGATGGGGGAGAACAAGAAGGTACAGAGGTGAAGTTATCAGAATAAGAATGGTACAGATGAGACAGGTGATGGAGGCAGGATGTCAAAAAGATGGAATAAGGGAAGGGACGGGGTTAACAAAAACGGACTATCATGAAAATTAAGGTCAAAGAGAAGCTGGGAGTGAGGCAGACATGAAATGAAGGAGGTAGGAATGGAGAAAAAAGAACAGGTGGTAAAAGATGACAGTTAAAAGTCACAGAAGAAAATGGAGACAAAATGATAGATGAGAGAGAAGAAAAGAGCATGAAATAACATAAAATAAGGAAAAAGAACAGCTGGAAATGAACAAGAAAAACAAGACAGAAGAGAAAGGTATAAATTGAGATAAATGGAGATGAAAGGAGCCAGTTATAAGACCCTGCATCCATTACCAGTCATGCATACCTTGACAGGCAGGTTTGAGAAGGTGAGGGGGAGGAGGATGAATGGTGAGGGAGTGAGAGAGTGTGAGGGGGTATGGGAGGGAGCTGTGGTGACGGGATGCTGGGAAAGGGAGGTAGTGAGTCATCAGGGTGAGGAGTCAAGGTACTGTTGATGAAGCGGAAAAACTTGTCATGCTTTTCTACCTTTTGTTACTCGGCTTATGAGAGGATTTGTGGGGAAAGTGTGTGTTTTGTGGTGGAGTGAAGTAGTAGTAGTAGTAGTAGTAGTAGTAGTAGTAGTAGTAGTAGTAGTAGTCACATTATCTGCCTTCATTCCTAACATCACTATCATAATTTTTACTGCTACTGTGATGATGCAATAGTAATAGTAGCAAGAAGAGGAACAATAATAGTAGTGTTAGTAGTGATGACGGCAGGAATATTGTGAGTAATTAGTAAGTAGTGGTGGTGGTGGTGGTACCTGTGTCTCGCAGGCCAGGACGGTGTGGTAGGTGTTGTACCAGGCCTCCTCGATGGTCTCACCGCAGCACACAACACCGTGGTTACGCAGCAGCATCACCTATGGGAGAACAAAATGATTACTTCACATGGCTTACTCTTTTTTACCTTCACTATTTCCTCTATAAAGTCATTGATAATTGCAGGATAGATGTGTTCCAGAAGGGACTGTGCATAGTGAATTTGGTGCACTGTAAGGATGATCACCCCCAGAACTAGAGTAAACTGTACCTACACTACTTACATGTTATAGGACAGTTGTTGGAAATTGTGTTTATTTTATGGTATCTGTGTAATATGAGGAGAGGGAGTGAGGACCTTACCTTGTTGATGGGGCCAAGGTTGCGTGCCAGCTTGTCTCTCTCCTCCTGGTTGACGAAGATGCCCTGGTACTCGTGGTAGGAGATGTCACCGATGAGCAGCGACTCCTGGGACAGTGGCATCAGTCCCTGCTTCAAGGCTGAGACCTGTGGAGGAGTGGTGAGTCAAGGTACTGGTGAAATATGTAGATAGATAAAAAAAAATAAAAACATCAACAATAAATCAACAAAATAAACAAACCTAAAGAACTCAAACCCCAAAGAGCCACTCACAGCGACAACTGCGGGATGGTGGAGGTGGATGATACACCTGATGTCAGGCCGGGCAGCGTGGATGGCGGAGTGGAGCATGAAACCGGCCACACTGACGCCAAAGTTGGTGGAGCCACTCTCGACAATGTTCCCCTGCATGTCCACCTTGACGAGGGAGGAGGCCGTCACCTCGTGGTACAGCATGCCGAATGGGTTGAGCAGGAAGTGTTCGGTGTCCTGGCTGATGCGGGCCTGAGGTGGAGACGGAAGGAGTTTAGTGAGAGAAAAGTTACAGTTTAGTGAAAGAAATGCAAGACAGACCCCCTCAACACCCCAGAGATGCCCAAAACACCCAATAACACACTAGGAAGACCCCCCCAAAATCCCAGACAGACCCCCAAACACCCCAGAAAGACCCCAAAACACCCCAGAAAGACCCCAAAACACCCAATAACACCCCAGAAAGACCCCAAAACACCCAATGACACTCCAGACAGACCCCACAACACCCCAGGAAGACCCCCAACATACCGTGACATGGTTATAAATGCTCTGAGTCCAGCCGTGCATGTCGATGAGACGGTAGATGGAGGCCAGCTTGCAGCGGAGGAGCTTTTCACCCTTGGCAAAGTTTAGGCTCTCCATTCCGCGGATGTCGTTGATTGGGATAACACTGCTCATGCCTGCCGGGGAGATGATAAGAGTGGTGGTGGTGGTGGTGGTGGTGGATAAATAGCTAAATAAAACAGATAAATAAAAAGAATAGATAAATGAAAATAAATAAACAAGAAAAATTGGATAAGAAAAGTAAATAAAAAAGCAAAAAAATTACAAAAAAGCAATAAAACTGAGGAGGAAGTTTATAGTGAGTACCTTCCCCCCAAAAAAAACATCGAAAAGGAATTAAAAAAAAATGGAGATAAGGAGCTTATAAGTACTTTCCTCTTTATGATAAAAAGAAACACCAAAACGAATAAAAAACAGGAGATAAGAGTTTATAATTATTTCCTTGTACAACCCCAAATAAGCACGAAATGAAAAAAATAGAGGTTGTAACTGACCAAAATAAACACAAAAAATAAATCAATAAAATGGAAATAAAGTTAATAATAAGTACTTCCCCCTAAATAAACAAAATAAATAAGAATACCTGGAGAGAGAGTAAGTTTATAATGAGTACCTACTTTCCCCCACACACACAACCTATCCACTTCTTAGCCTTGTTATGGGGAGTGTATGGGGGAAGCAGAAGGTGGAAAACATTAGTCACATTTATTACATTACATTATACAGGATTCACACTCACTGGATGGGATAATTCACCACCACCATCACCACCACCACCACCACCACCACTGCTACCACCACTGAGGTCTATGATACCACACCACAACACCACACTATACAGTTATGCGACAATGATTCACCACTGCACCACCACCACCATCACCACTACTACACTATTGCATCACCACCACCACCACATCATACTTGATCACCACCAAAGCACAACTAACATCACTCTGTCATCACCAATACACCACCATTGCACAAATCAACACACACAACACCACCCCATATTAACAGAGGTTCTTAAGTGTATGTATCTTTATTCTTAGACAAGTTTCTAGTCTTAAAATCCATCTTAACCTGAAATTGGTGTAGTATCTTAGGCATTTCATCATCACCAGTAAATTTGAAGCTCCTGATGAGATAATGGCTAAAGTACAACACCACTTTCAGGAGATTAAGACGGATTTTAAGACTAGAAATTCGTCTAAGAAAAAGATATGTACAAACTTAACACTTTTCCTGCGATTTGGTCTATCTCCCTTATTACCAAACCACTGTTGGGATCTCTCACCTTAACTCACTCACTGCCATCTCAAACCATACTATTAACCAGACTATTCAATACACTCTTTTTAATAACCTTTTTCCACCTTTCCTGTCATTTTTTGCTAAGATTTCCCTGTTTTAGGACTGTATTGTGGTGTACATTGCAGTGAATGGGGTAATAAAAGCCTGTTGATATGGGCCCAGTATCTCAGCCACCACCATCACCCCAGACCAGCATCCAGTCACTCACTTCTGAAGGTGTTGACGCGGGAGCAGGGGATGCCCATCATTTCCGAGATGTTCTGAATGGCCTGGTAGCCTGAGTAACCCTCCGTCAGCTGGCTCTCCACGATCTTCTCCAGCTCCTCCCTGAAGATTGTGGAGTTCATGATGGCTTCCACACGTTTCCGGCGCTCCATCTCCTGCGAGTGTGGAAAAGTGGAGTGAGAAGTGGAAAAGGTGGATTATGAGAGGGAGTGAAGAGGTGGAATATAATGGAGTATAAAATTGATATTGGAAAAGAAGTGGAATGTAAAGTAATGTGAGATTGAGAGATTGAAGAGGTGGAATGTGGAATATAATGGAGTGTAAGATTAAGAGACTGAAGAGGTGGAATGTAAAGGAATGTAAGATTGAGAAACTGAAGAAGTGGAATATAAGGGGAGTGTAAAATTGATATTGGAAAAGAAGTGGAATGTAAAGGAATGTAAGATTGAGAGATTGAAGAGGTGGAATGTGGAATATAATGGAGTGTAAGATTAAGAGACTGAAGAGGTGGAATGTAAAGGAATGTAAGATTGAGAAACTGAAGAAGTGGAATATAAGGGGAGTGTAAAATTGATATTGGAAAAGAAGTGGAATGTAAAGGAATGTAAGATTGAGAGATTGAAGAGGTGGAATGTGGAATATAATGGAGTGTAAGATTAAGAGACTGAAGAGGTGGAATGTAAAGGAATGTAAGATTGAGAAACTGAAGAAGTGGAATATAAGGGGAGTGTAAAATTGATATTGGAAAAGAAGTGGAATGTAAAGGAATGTAAGATTGAGAGATTGAAGAGGTGGAATGTGGAATATAATGGAGTGTAAGATTAAGAGACTGAAGAGGTGGAATGTAAAGGAATGTAAGATTGAGAAACTGAAGAAGTGGAATATAAAATTGCCATTGGGAAAGAAGTGGAATGTAAAAGAATGTGAGATTGAGAGATTGAAGAGGTGGAAAATAAGGAAGGGAGTGTAAGATTGAGAGATTAAAGAAGAAATGGAATATAGGGAAAGGAATGTAAGATTAAGAGATTGAAGAGATGGATTATAAGATTGAAAGAGATTGAAGAGATGGAATGTAAGACTGAAAGATTGGAGAGAAGTGGTGAAATGTGTATTAAGGGAATGTAAGGGAGATAAGACAAGGAGAGGAGGAAGGGAATGAGGAAGAGATAAGGAGTGAATTGATAGAAATGAGGAAAAGAGGGGAATGAGAAAAAGGAAGCGAGGAAAGGAAGGAAAGAAACAATTACAGCTACCCTCTAACCCCACAAAAAAATAAAAAAACACAAAAATACGAAAAGAAAAAACAAAAAACAAAAAGAAAATAAAGAGAAATAAAAAAAAAATCTTCATGAACCTAACTATTTAAGGAGATAATAACATGTTTGCTTAGAAAAGAGAAGAAATAAATATAAAATAAGAAAAAATACAAGGAGGGAGGGAAATTATAAACCATTTTTGCTTGGGCCAAATTTGGAGCCACAACAAAAAAAGATAATGAGGGTTTTGTCCTTAAAAGAATTACATGAAGTTTTTTCCATGGCCACAGGAGGAGGAGGAGGAGGAGGAGGAGGAGGAGGAGGAGGAGGAGGAGGCTCTTATCATTATTATTCGTACTACTATATTCTCTTCCTATTACAGCTTTACTACTATTACTACAACTATATTTAAAACCACTACCACTATATTCCTACTATATTCTCCGTCTCTTCTTTCTACTACAACTATTATTACTATCACCATCTTTTCTTCCTCCAACTACTACTACTACTATTACCCACCACTATTACTACAACTATACTTAACCACTACTACTACAACTATACTTAAAACTACTACCACTATATTCCTACTTATTCTCCTTCTCTTCTTTCTACTACAACCATTATTACTATCACACAATCTTTTCCTTCAACAATTACTACTACTACTACTACCTACCACTATTACTACAACTATATTCTTACTTATCCTCCTCCTCCTCTTCTTCCTACAACTATTATTACTATCACTATCTTTTTTTCCTCCAATAATAATTACTACCCACCACCACCACCATCACCACCACCAGGACCAGCAGCACCAGTACCAGCACCAGCAGCTTACCTTCATGTCTTGGTCGATATCAGGGGGCCTCATCTTCTCCCTCTCCAGCTCCTCCTCTGTCATGAGCCGCACCTCCTCCTCCTGTGTGGCGGTGCCGTTCAGTCCATTGGCCGGGGCGGGGGCGGCCTGCTCCTGCTGTACCTCACTCATCTTGTAGCTGCTATAAAGAGAGAGAGAAAGAGAGGGGTTAGCGGTTTTGGATATGGGTGGGATTTGAAGTAATGTATTAAGTTTATATTAAGGCGATTTTGATTTCAGGTAACTTGATATTGAAGGAAATACGTAAAAAGGGAGAGAGAGAGAGTGTGTTAGGGGTGTTTAATACAGGTGAGACTTCAAATAATGTATTAACTATAGATTAACGTGATTTTGATTTCAGGTAACTTAATATTAAGGGGAATACGTAAAGATAGGTTCTTAATTAACCTGCACTTCGTCTTGTGTCGCAACTCAGTACTTCCCCCCACCCCCCCCCAACACGCCCCTGCCTCGCCTCCCTCATAAACCACACTACTCCATCCATCCACCGGGAAAGTACTGCATTGCGATGAAAATGAAAGCACAGACTACAAAAAAAAAAACCAGACCAAAATGTACCAAAAAAGATGATAATTTAGTTTTCAAAGTACCGCAAAAGTAACTAAAATTGAGAGAGAGAGAGAGAGAGAGAGAGAGAGAGAGAGAGAGAGAGAGAGAGAGAGAGAGAGAGAGAGAGAGAGAGACAAAAAGAAAAAAA